>JBAJNP010001489.1:0-61002 GCA_036877545.1 Yasuhikotakia modesta
CCATAACACCTCAGCAGTGCCACAGGCTGATTGCCTCCATGCCACGCCGCATTGAAGCAGTCATTTCTGCAAAAGGATTCCCGACCAAGTATTGAGTGCATAAAAGAACATAATTATTTGAAGGTTGACTTTTTTTGTATTAAAAACATTTTTCTTTTATTGGTCGGATGAAATATGCAAATTTTTTGAGATAGGAATTTTTCATGAGCTGTATGCCAAAATCATCAATATTAAAACAATAAAAGGCTTGAACTGCTTCAGTTGTGTGTAATGAATCTAAAATATATGAAAGTCTAATGTTTATCAGTACATTACAGAAAATAATGAACTTTATCACAATATGCTAATTTTCTGAGAAGGACCTGTATAATTTAATGTTTAATGCTTCAGGTTCGGGTGTTAATCTGAGGCTGACGGTGCACATCTGCCCCGTTCGAAACAAAAACAGAACAATGTCAAATATGTTTTGAGCCACAGTGTAAATTCAATGAGCATAATTGGGCCAAAAGTGTATCATTATTGAATGCTGTGCATTCACCTGAGCCATACATTTACTGCCATAATGAATAACACTCAAAAAGAATGTAAGCATATAACAACATATGTATCTTTATATTTATTTTAACATATACCATGGCCGTTTGTCACTCAGAGGGACAGGCACACCCAAGGTGACCCATTGACTAGCAGTGTGTAATGAGACTAATCCACATTTGGTTGAACAAAACAGAATAAAGAGAGTAAGAAAGTACATGTTCTCATTTTAACTATTAAAAACACAATCTAATCTAACAATGTGATACAGCTTGTGATGATTGTTGAGCTTGATGTGGAGCATCAGACGCTGAGAGACGTGGCAGGTTTGTAAAACTGTCCTAAGTAAAACGAGCGGAGCAAAGTAATAATCCACGGCTAAATGTTGTGGGATCCGGTTAAAATAAACCGTAGCTGCGCATCATGGCCATTTCTTCCATCGGGAGGTGATGAAAGGTTTGCACACCGCTTGTACAGGTGGGGAGAGCAACACACCTATGAACGCGAGTTGCCATTTTGGGCCAGCTTGGGCTGTTTTTAGGCACTCATTTTATAAACATAAATTTATATACTTTTGAGTGGTTCAAAATGTCTGGAACTTGTCCTATGTTCTTTAAGGCGGGCATACTGCCATTTTCTGACAAGATCAGAAAAAAACAATTTTGACTCTAGGTCCCCTTTAATAACACACACATTATTCTACACAGAACAGGCCAGCTTCAAATCATGTAATGTGTATTGCAATAAGTGAAAGTGACATATTTGTCAGATATGGTTACCCATAACTGAAATGTGACCACTGCATTTAACCTATCCTTAGTGAGGAGTAAACACACAAACTGCAAGCCATGAACACACACACCCACACACTTAGAGCGGTGGGCAGCTATCACTGCAGCGCCCAGGGAGCTATCGAAGGTTACCTACCTTCCCTACCCTACCCTGTGCTAGAATCAAACCAGCAACTTACTGATTACAGCCCAACTGATTACAGCCCACTAACCAGTAGGCCACAGTAGGCCCATAAAGTATCACTTTACTTTAACTTTAAGTTCACAAATGCAGAATTTTGTCAACATATTAGTGAACATGTTATATGTTCACATGTTATATGTAAAGGGTTGTTGTGAGCATTGTGACTTTGGCCCCTCAAAAATAACACAGTGTAAGCAATAAAAGACTTATAAATACTACACTTTATAAATACATTTGTGATGGCTAGCAGACCTATAGGGTGGCTAGCAAACTTCAGGTTTATAAAGAAACTAATTTAAATTTAGTACTTTAATCGGTAATTTAAAAACCGATTAAAGTACTGCTGAAGTAAGACAAATGTTTCTGCGGTCAACAGAAGGAGCCACAGGGACCAAACTTGTGACAGAGGCCTCCCCCTGCGAATGGCTTTCATGGGCCAGTCCTATGCCGAGGTCTACCTCGAGGCCGGGGTGCTGGTCGATCTGGGTGGTCCCAATGGAAGTCTGTAATAAGAGAGGGGTCCAAGATGTCATTGGCGGGAACCCAGGATCTTTCCTCAGGACTGTATCCCTCCCAATCCACCAGGTACTGTAACCTCCCTTCTTGGCACCTGGAATCCAGGATTGAACTGACCCAGTAGGCTTCCTCGCCATCCATGTCTTGCCCAGGTGTTGATAGCTGGCAATTCAGATGGCTCTCCGGACCATGCAAACAGGGGCGGTTGATAGCCAAGGACACATTGAAATGGAGTGAGGTTTGTTGCAGGTTTTCTGAGGAAGTTTTGCGCATATTCAGCCCAGAGCAGGTATTTACTCTAGTCCTCCTGCTTGGAGCTTCAGTACAACTGCAGGAAACGTGTGAGCTCTTGGTTGAAGTGCTCTACTTGGCCGTAGAGCATATCATTGTGGGTGGTATCCTGAGGAGAGACTGACATTAATATAGAGTATTTTACAGAAAGCTGACCATACCCTTGAGGTAAACTGTGGTCCATGATCTGAGACGATGTCCTCTGGGAGAACATAGTAACGGAAGTAACAGACCATTTCGCTGAGCATCTTGGCCGTCTCAAAAGCTGTAGGTAGCTTGGGTAGAGGGACGAAGCGGCATCCTTTGGAGAAACGATCTATGATGGTGAGTATGGTGGTGTTGCCCTGAGACAGAGGTAAGTCTGTTCCTGCTTGACGAACAGGTAACACTGCATGGGGAAACCCTTGCAATTGCCAGGTGAGGTGTTGTATTTATTTGGAAATGCTAAACGAGGACCTGGACGTGTGGCACCAGAATAAATAGGGGTAGTGAGTGAGGAAACAACAGGTGAGTTTGTTACCTCCAGACAGATGCAGGGCTTGTAGGGCTTTAGCGAGCTCCTCAGTTAGCGTGGTTAAACGCTCTATTTGCTGCTGCTGAAACTCTAGTCTCATTGACTGAACATTCAGCTCCGAGCTAAGCTGAAACATGGCTTCTGGATCCCTGGGTGGCGAAGTCTTATGTAACAAGGACTCAGACTTGTTGGGAAAGGCAGGGCAAATCAGAATCAAATACTAGAAAACAGGTTGGGGCAGGCAGCAATCCAAAACACAGAGTCCAGTAAACAGGCAAAGTCCAAGGGGCAGGCAGAGAACAATCGTAATCCAGGTAACAGTCCAGGTAATAACAGAAAGGCATACCCAGTGAAAACACTCGGAATAGATGCATAGGCAAACTAGACTTTGCACTGAATGATCGTTCGAGGTGAGTATAAATACACAAGATGGATCCAAGATGGCGGCCACTCCGGAGACAAAATGGTGCTATTTTTGTTTAAAAGCCAGACAAAAAAGACATATGGACGCCAGACACAGTGGTGTTCATGTGTACGACTGCCAGACTTAAAAGAAATAAAGAAACGTTCATCCATTAACTTGGAAGATGAAGCTTACGCGAAACTCCACGAATTCGGGCTGCTACGGACACCAGGCGTCCAGACCTCAGCCTTGCCTGACGCCAGTGACCGGGAGGAAATGTGACGAAAGCGGTGCGCGAGGAAATGGAAGCAAGGAAACGGAAGCGCGGCAAGTGGGCGGGTATTCGTCCTAGGCTAAAGAAAAACCCTAGCCGGCTGGCTTTCCTGTCCATTATTCTTTCAAACGTCTGCTCCCTGAAAAGTAAACTGGATTACATTCGACTCGAACGAACTACATGGCGAGAGTTTAGAGATTGCTGTGTCTTTGTTTTCACAGAAACATGGCTCAGCGACAGAGTGCCGGACAACGCCATTCAGCTAGATGAGCTAGCATCATTTCGTGCTGACAGGAATAGATCTCTGTGCGGTAAGACTTGTGGAGGTGGCGTGTGTGTTTATGTAAACACGAGATGGTGCACAGAGTTAGTTTCTAAACACTGCTCATCGCTTGTGGAATTTGTGACTGTTAGATGCAGACCGTTCTGTTTATCGTGGGAATTCACTGCGCTGTTCATTATCGGAGTTTACATTCCACCCAGCGCTAATGCTAAGGAAGCTTTGTGTGAACTGTACGGGGCTGTTAGCGATCTACAGAATGCTCACCCTGACGGACTGTTTATTATCGCCAGAGATTTCAACCATGCAAATCTCAAATCAGTTCTCCCTAAATTCCATCAGTATGTGGACTTTGCGACGAGAGGGAAAAACACGCTGGATTTGGTTTATACTAACGTCCCCGGCGCGTACCGAGTGGAGCCCCGCCCCCATCTCGGATACTCAGACCACGTAACGGTTATGTTGATTCCAGCATACCGGCGCTCGAAACCGGTTCTAAAGCATCAGTCTCCTGCCTTAACGACTACCGTCCCGTCGCACTCACACCTATTGTGATGAAATGCTTCGAGAGGCTCATCATGAGGCACACGACAGATCCTCCGTGGAGATCGTCAAGAGCACTAAATTCCTTGGTGTTCATCTGGAGGATAACCTCACCTGGACTCTCAACACTAATCAGATCAGCAGGAAAGCCCAGCAGCACCTCTTCTTTCTGCGAAGGCTGAGGAAAGCACATCTCCCTCCCCCCGTCCTTCAGACCACGTTCTACAGATGGACTATCAATAGCATCCTGAGCAGCTGCATCACTGTCTGGTTTGGGAACTGCACCATCACCGACCGCAAGACCCTACAGCGGATAGTGAGGACAGCTGGGAATCTCTTTAACCCCTCTGATGGACATTTATACAACACACTGCACCCGCAAGCCACCAGCATTGTGGCTGACCCCACACACCCCTCACACACACTCTTCACCCTCCTGCCATCCGGGAAACGGTACCGAAGCATTCGGGCCCACACCACCAGACTGTCTAACAGTTTCTAACCCACAAGCCATCAGGCTCCTCAACAATAGGAGCTGAATTGCACACATGGACAGTGTGAAAATTAGGTTAATGCTGCTTGTAAGGTTAACGTGAATGTAATATGTTTAAAATGCACAGCCACTTCTCTTGTCAAATGTTTACATTGTCAAATGTTTACAATGCATAGCCACTTTTAAATGCCATGTACCGTTTTTCTAATTGTAATGTTTTTAGTTTACAACGTCAAATGTTTAAAATGCACAGCCACTTTAATGTTTTTTAATTTGCACTGAAATTGACGTCACCAGTCTTACCTCGTCACCAGTCTCACCACTGTTTACCACTGTTTTAACTGTTTACATTGTTACGCTGTTCAAACTGTTTTGCACTTTAATATTTCTGCACCTTAGTCGGCGCTGTTTTACGTTTATGTCCTGTGGCGTGATGCTTTAATGTGTGTCGCACTTGTTTTTAGTTTATGCCCTGTAGCCCTTGCTGTATTTTCGTGCCTCTATGTTTTGTTCTATTTAGCACCAAGTCCTGGAGGAACGTTGTTTCGTCTCAACATGTATTGCATCAGCTTTATATGTTGAAATGACAATAAAGCTCACTTGACTTGACTTGACTTGACTTGACACAGTGGGTAATGGGGAAATGGCTGCCAGCTGGAGTGGGCGTGGCCCAGGTACGGGGCAGATGGGAGTTGTAGTCTTTAGTATTCAGGTGACGGATCCCGCTGGCGGTCAGCAGAGGGAGCCACAGGGACCGAACTTGTGACATTAGAAAGCTATCCATAAAAGCCAAACCATGTGAGGGTCTGTATCCCTGTAATCTAAAGGATACATGTTTCTCAACATAATTTTACAATAGGGTTGTGGGATGGAAAGCTCCCAGCGTTCATCAAAAATTATCATTGTAATTAGTGTTTAAAAGATCTTACAAGGGTGTAACTACACAGGTAATTAATAACAGAATGTTTATTTTAGAGTGAACTACTGATTAGGTCTAGTTTAGTTGTAATAAAATATTAATATTAAAGGTTTACAAACACTTTCCTGGCAAACAAACAGACTCCATTACACATTACAATTGCCTCTGTGTAAACTAAAGCTATGGTCATCATTAGATTGCACTGGGATAAGTATTTGGGTAATTAGGAATTATATATAAATTACAAATTGTATGCTAATAATTAGTTGTCATACGTACAATGGTCACAGCCATTTGCAAATCAGAATTAAATGACACAAGCCCTGACACTGTATACACTGCACACTGACAGGTACACACTAGTTTTATCTTACTCACTGTTTACTCACAGTTCAGTCTGTTCATTGTCAGTTTTCTAAAAATCACTAACAAAAGCCTGGAGTCAAAGGCAAATCAGTGCTTATTCATGTAAATATTGCATGGCATGCATTGCCAAAGATCTGCTGACACCTGTGAGATATGTACCAGATGCTAAATATCTGGACTAGTATCTATGTTTACATCCACACTCTTTTTGTCAATTAAATTGAAATCATTTATCATATGTTAGGATGTGGGGGGTATTCCATAAAGCTCGCTTACTCCAAATCCTCGCCAACTTTTACAAGCCTCTCTAGTTTTACCAAGAATTCAGTTTTATCACTCTCGCTAACAGGATTACATTCTTGGTTAGTTCTGTCAAATTCTCAATAGTTAAAATAAAATATCATGACATCCTGTGAATAAAGGAGAACAGTCTAGAGTTGCAGAGTATGGTGTCTGAATCTACTGGAAGCAGCCAGTGGCACATTCTGCAAAAGAATTAAAAAAAAAAAGATTTTGAAGACTGATTGACACACACACACATAGTTCGGGTCGTTTTACTGACTCAGATTTTTAGTCTGGTTCAGCAAAATGAACAAATCTTTTTTCGAGTCGTTCGTTCATCACGTGACAGCCCCTAAGCTTAACCTATGCTGCTTGAGCTGGAAAGAGAATTCTTTGTACATTTAAAAAAACTAAAACTGAAGTAGTTGAGAGCGCATATTGTATCTCCTACGTCGTAGACTGTGACAATCCCTCTCCGCTACTGACAAGTCATGCTTATAGCGACCAGCACATACTCTAAACATACAACAGTAAACATTCGCATACAAGTTAACTTACGCGTTTAAGCCATTTTCTATACCTTGACAATAGGAGCAGTACTACTCTTCGTTGTAATAATGCTTCTGTAATCAGCGCTGTTGAAAAACTCTCTCTACTTTTGCTGTTATTTCTGCGACGTAATCGCGTTTTAGACAATCGCTGTTCTGGGCTTCAGCGTGGCTAGAACAAACAATGATGGAACACGGCTTAAATACTGTGGAACGGCTTAAGCCTTAAATTGAAGCTGACGCTAGTTCAAACAAAGCTTAATCAGATAAGCGTCACTATCATTAGCGACTTGATGGAATACCTCCCTGTACTCACGCTCTGTGTTTTGCCTGGATGTAAACACATGGCCCTTAATATCTTCTTGTTACCAAGAAGACATTACCAAGTCAAGATCTGGTCAAGTCAGGCTTTGAGTTGTTTTATTGTACTCTTTCAGGAGTGTTTCTGTCTATCCAGTTAGATGTGATTTGGCCCTTTGTATTAGGACCATTGTGACCCTTAGAAAATCACTATAGATCCACGGGCTGCCAGACAAGGCCATCTTATAGTGGTAGCCTGGTGTTGCAGATTCATTTAAACCAACAAAATCATCTGCCTTTAACCACATTTCTGTAAGGCAGAGTAAGTCAAAACTATGGTCTGAGATCATTTAATTTAGAATAACGCCCTTTGTTGAAAGTGATCTTATGTTAAGACGGCCAAGCTTTAGCAGATGTTTACGTTCTCTCGTGTTGTTATTTTCTGCATCGATTACAATAAGATTTTGCTGGTTATTTGCCCCAGGTTTAATATTTTTCTTCGCTATCTGGGTAACAAACACATTCTCTATTTATTTAACTGTACACATACAGTGCTCAGCATAACTGAGTATACCCCTTTAAAAAGTATGAATTTAATCAGTAGCTCAATGAACAAAAGAACTTCCAAACTTTTCACAAGACTGAGTTTTATTGAACACTTCTTTAACTCCATAACATGGAAATAAGGTTAATAATCTATTATTAAAAATAACTTGGATCACAAAATCTTCAGTTTTAATCAAATTGGTTAAAGCAAAAATGAATACACCCCGCAACAAAAACTACTACATCTATTATTTTGTATGAGCACCGTGATTTTTAAGGACAGCACCAAGTCTTCTATGCATGGAATGAACAAGCTGGTGACATATTACAACACCTATCTTTTTCCATTCTTCAAGAATAACTCCTTTAGAGCCTGGATGCTGGATGGAGATGATGCTCAACTTGTCGCTTCGGAATTCCCCACAGGTGTTCCATTGGGTTCAGATCAGGAGACATACTTGGCCATTCGATTGAACCTTCACCCTGTTCTTCTTCAGAAATACAACAGTAGCTTTAGATGTGTGTTTTGGATCATTGTTGTGTTGGAAAAGTGCACGACGACCAAGTGCACGGAGTGATGGCAGCATCTTCTCCTTCAGTATAGTGCAGTACATTGTTGAGTTCATGATACCATTAATGCAGAAACCAGAAATGCAGCTCCCAAGCACCAGCAACACCCATACAGCTCCACATAAGGACACTGCAACCACCATGTTACACTGTAGGCACCATGCATTTTTTTTTTATAATCCTCACCTTTACGACGCCATATAGTTTTAAAAACATCAGTTCCAAAAACAGTTGCCTTTATCTCATCACTCCAGAGAATAGAGTCCCAGTAGTATTCATCTTTTTCAGCATGGGCCCTAGCAAATTCTAGGCATGCTTTTTTGTGCATGGGCTTTAGGAGAGGCTTCCTTCATGGACAATACTGTAGCATGTCAGCCTGTTTAGAAGGCATTATTTAAAACACTATCTTCCGCTGAAACGAGGGAATTTGAGCTCTATCTATGTTTCATGTAGTGAAATGAAACGTTTCCCCAGGACTAAGGAGTTAACATACAACACAGTACAAAAACAAAAAAAGCTAAGCTAAACAAAACTACAATGTACTGTATATACAAATACACACTCTATACATAAAGTGCACAGTACAAACAGGCAGCACAGGACAAAAACACAATATATACATAAAGTGCACGAACATATGTATTTTTATTGTCAGAAATTGTTCAGTGCATTAGAAAGGGAGGCATCACTGTCACAGGCTGATGGAGTTGGCCTGTAGTTGGTGATGGTCTGGATGCCTCTTTGATGGCCTGGGACAGTTTGGCCCTTGCAGTTCTTAGGGCCACTTTGTCGCCTGCCCTAAAGGCGGAGTCTCTGGTTCTCAGTAGCGCACACACCTCTGCAATCATCCACGGCTTTTGGTTGGAGCGTGTAGTGATGGAGGTAGTAACGTCAACAATGACTTGCTGATATAGCTGGTCACTGATGACGCATATTCCTCCAAGTTAGTGGAGTTGCAGTCAGTTGCTGCTTCCCTAAACATGTGCCAGTCAGTGTGCAAAACAGTCCTGAAGAGCAGAGATGGCTCCTACCGGCCAGGTTTTCACCTGCTTCACAACTGGTTTCGATCGTCTGATAATGCCAGCATATTATTATTATATTAGCATTATATTATATTAGCATTAATTAGCATAACAGAGATGTGGGCTGAGAAGCTGAGGTGGGGGCGGGGCTCCGTCCGATACGCGCTGGTAATGTTTGTATACACAACATTCAGCGTGGTTTTCCCCCTCGTTGCAAAGTCCACATTCTGATGGAATTTAGGGAGCACTGACTTGAGATTTGCATGATTGAAATCTCCAGCAACAATAAACAGTCCATCGGGTTCTGCAGTTCGCTAATAGCCCCATACAGTTCACAGAGCTCATCACCGGCATTTGCGCTGGGTGGAATGTAAACACCGATGATGAGCACGGTGGTGAATTCCCGTGGTAAATAAAAAGGTCTGCATCTAACAGTCACAAACTCCAACAGCGATGAGCAGTAAATAGAGACTAGCACTGAGTTCTTGCCCCATTCCGTGTTGATGTAAACACACAAGCCACCACCGCGAGTCTTACCACAGAGAGCCGTGTTTCTGTCGGCACGAAACATAGTTAGCCTGTTTAGCTGAATGACGGCGTCTGGAACACTTTCGCGGAGCCATGTCTCAGTGAAAACAAAGATGCAGCAGTCTTTAATCTCACACCGTGTAGTTTGTAGGAGTCGGATGTAATCCATTTTATTGTCCAGGGAGCAAACATTGGAGAGTAGGATGGACGGGAGTGCCATCCGTCTAGGGTTTGTTTTTAGCCTAGCACGGACCCTTGCCCTCTTGGCGTGCTTTTGTTTTCTCGTGCACCGCTTGTGACGTCCCCTCCCCCAGCATCCGGCGATTCCGAGGGCTGAAGTCCTGGTCCTCACAGCACGCCGAGATCGTTTAGCTTCTCCAGCAGATCATCCTGTATTGTGGCTGTGTTGGTATTTTTGAGATTTAAAAGTAACTGGTGGTGATATACACGAACACCGGTTAAACTGGTGACAATGTGCTATTGAAAGTCACATTTAAAGACAAAAATAGCACCATTATGTATACGGAGTGGCCGCTGCGTGCTACTGCCGCGCCGCCATCTTGGAAGAGTTGTTATTACTTTAAGTAATGCCCTTTTGTAGTCAACTGTCTGCTGGACACCTTTTAAATGAATCGATAGACTCACCTGTGGTTGAATGCCTGTTAATTTAAATTTGTAGTCTTAAGTGTGGCTTTTCTATAATTGGGGTATAATTATTTTTGCAACATGGGCGTGAATGAATTTGTTAGGGAAAATCCCTTTTTTGTGTGTGCAAATTAACAAATCTTGTTTGCAATCAAAGAGTATTTTGTAGTATAGTATCTCATAGAAAATGTTGATTCTGAAAGGAAACTAAAGGTTTTCTGACAAATGTAGTGGGGTGTACTCATTTATGCTGAGCACTGTATATTTCTATGACAATTTTTCAGAACAGCAGCAGCTAGGAGAAAAAGCTGGGCTTAAGAGTCAGTTTGCACAAATGGTCCTGGTGATGTTGTCTGACATTTGAGAAGATCCCGCTCGGCTGGGGTGCAGGCAATTCGAACGGTAAAGCCTCGGTCGCTCACAGAAGAGATCCCAATTATTTATAAAGAGCAGTTTCTGTTCATTACACAAGCTTTGCCAAGTACGTCACCGCGTCTGCACACTACAGATGTCACCGCATCTGTAGTTGGGAAGTGGTCCAGATATGACTGTCTTCGCTGAGGCATACTGTCTCGACTAGGTTCCTGTAATCCATTATAAGGTCTCCGATGATCACAGCACCAACTACTCTCTCGGGACCGGAGCACTTTGTGGCAGCGGGCCTGGTACCGCGTTTTCTCTCAGGCCCGGGGCGGTTTGTGGCTGCGCTCATGGGGACCGGTGGTGTCAGCGGGGTGATGTTTGCCTGGGTCCTGGATTGCGCCTTCTTCTGCTAATGTTTGGGCATCAGGGTGAAGTTCAGGCCTGGTCGTGTTCCAGCCCTGCACATGGGGGTAGATGGCATAGGAGTGACAACAGAGCTAAGATATGAGACTTACCATGGTCCTCAAGCAACTGTGCCTGCCTCTCAAAAAGGTCTTTCATCAGCTTCTCAATATTCATAAGTTCTGACCGCACCGTGTCCAGCTTGAACGAGTTGTCACCTGCACACAGAGGTAAATACACATCCGACACATTAGCCACAGTTTAAGAAATTTATAGCCAGCAACTAGCCAAGGATGGAAAAATGCGCTAAAAATGCGCATATTGGTTAAATAAGGCTTGTTAGAAACAGCAGTCCGAGATGTTTAGTATAAGTAAGCGTATCGGAGCAATATGGAAATTGGCAGAAGTAAATGAGCTTAAAAAGGCAGATTATCAAATTTTCGACGGAGCTCTAACTCAGACCATGCAGCAACAGCGAACTGGAAGCAACTAGTTGGTTGCTGGTTCGATTACAGTGCTGACAGGAAGCAACTGAAGTGCCCTTAAACAAGGCACCTAATCCCCAATTGCTCCCTGGGTGCTGCAGGAATCACTGCCTACAAACCCTACTTCCAGCTCTGTCATTCACTCCCAAGTTTTATGTTTCTGATTTAAAGATGTGTGTGTTTGAATTAGCATACTACATAGTTTCACTTGCTTTTTCTACATGTTTGATCTAATGCTATAATAAAAATATATTAATGTAATCTTTTTTAATATATCACAGTCATTTCACAGATTTTTTATGTTGAAACGGGATGACTTTATTGCATTGTGCCCGGTGTTATGGTTTAACTGATTTCCCTGTGAATTGTGACTTACTTAGCTGGTCTAGATGTACAATCGTCCGCAGATTTAAATGTAATTTACATGTAAATCCCAATGCATTATGTTGGTATCACTGTAAGGATTAAACATATGTGGTCTATCTAGTTAAGCTATCTGACAGCGATACATGACTGGAGAATTTTGGTATTCAAGACATGTAAGAACAAAATTTAAAGTTATAAGCAAGCTAATCAATATGCTCTATATTGATTAAGCTATTACATTTTAACATCTCATCACTGAATTTACAAACAAAGCCATGTTTAAAAGTTTACATACTCTTAATTCTTATACAACATCATTTTTCTTGGATGGTCATAGTTTTTATGATTTAAAGTTTTTAGATATGATCAATGTAAAGATATTAAAAGGCTCTAAAAGTGGCAAGGGCTGCGCAAAGGCTGCGCAGACACAAAAATAGAAAAATGCATATAAAAAAGGTTTTTATTTAACACTGGTTGCCAAATTCACTAATAACCAAAAACTACCTGAAGACAATTTGCAATCAAACATCAGTTGTAATGAGATCAGGACTCATTGTTGGCCATTTTAAAACAGTTCGCTTCTTCATTTTCAACTGCATGCTTTTAATGTTTGCTTTGGGTCTTTGTCTTGCTGGAGGACCCATGATCTTTAAGTTGAACCAAGTTTTCTTACACTAAAAAGGACATTTCACTCCAAAATCTCTTGGTAATTCTCTGATTTTATGATTCCTATGATATGGTCAAGGCTTCCAGTACCAGACACAAGAAAACAGTCCCACAGTATTATGGATTGTCCATGCTTAACTGTTGGTAAGATTATTTTTACTTCATTGCGCATGTTTGAATGCATGATGAATTTCCAAGTTATTTTAAGCAGTTTAAGCAGAATAATGGAAATTAAATTGTTTAGATGTGTGTAATATTTGTTGATTATTCCATCTATACATTAAATACCAACAGAAAAACAAGGATTTTGTGTAAATTAATAATAAAGAAACTATAATCAACACCTGCTACATTCACTCCCTTCTGAATTCACCAAAATCCCAGAGGCTTAATCTGTTATCCTATTCTGTCACTTATTTAACTTATTTAAGTATCCAAAATGTCTCAGACTTGCGTTACCTTATGCTTTCATGCATGAGCCACACGTGCCAAGGTTGTCGGTATTTCTGTATTTGTCCTAATAAGGTCCATATTATTTACTCAATGAATATTCCAGTCTTTTCAAGGAAACCTTGATGACCAATCATGAAACAGAACACCAGTGGTTGTGGATTGGAGATTGGTTTCAACAGGGCAATTAAGTGGCGCTGGTTATGGATTGTGCACTGACTTCACAGAGATTGATTTGTTGGATGTAAATATCCATTTATAATTCACGGAAAGGTCTAATTGATTGTTACCAAAACTAAATTAACAGTGTGCTCACATCCAGGCTGTGCGCTATCCATCCGGAGTACTTAATGTGATATTTCGTGTTACTATCAGAGGCCCTTAAGACACAGTCTAGAAAACCTTGTGGGAGTATTACACGCATGGTCAAAAGGTTGTGAAAAACTGGGAACTTTTATACGCATGGAATTTCTGTAAAAATACCTACTTTTGCAGGGAATCTTGCAACTGCAAATTTCACCCTGCTTTACACAACCTTTTCTTGCGTAAAAGGTTTTATCAATGAGTTAACTGTCTTTGTTCCATAGATTCGGTAAGATGATTTAAGATTTTTTGACCACTCTACCAGCATGTGTGGCCCTTTCCTGAGTATTTTCTACACACTAGGTGTCTCAGTCTCCAATCTCCTAATTAGGTTGTTCTTTTTTAGCCATGTCCCTTGTCTCCATAATGAGAGTGGTTATGTGTAACAAAAGGTCAGAAGGCAGAGGATCCTTTTGCAGCTTTTATTAAACACATTGTAGTCAGACAGGCAGGGGTTAACAGCAACAGCAAACTAAAGATAATCTAAACTAAAGATAATCCAACAGCGTAAGCAAAGTCCAGACAAGAGGTTGGGGCAGGCAAACAAACAAGGGTAATCCAATAACAAAGCAGGGTCACAAAGGCAGACAAAGATCAGTTGGGAAATGGCAGACACCTGTGATGGGCATGGTACAGGGTCATGGGAAAGGTAGTTCTAAGAGTTAGTTTTCAGGAGAGGGTTTGCGCTGGTGGCAATCTAAGGGAGCCACAAAGGCTGCTGCGTTTGTGACAATATGTCTTTATCAAGATTTGAAAAAGTCCATCTGACCCTTACAAGGTTTTGTTATATGACACCCAGTCTCAGAAGACCTCTTACAGCAAACATCACCTTGGCTCTGTTATTCTTCTTTAGTACAAAACCACACAGAACCAGTGTTACTTTGTGAACTTTGTCCCAGGGAATGTTCTGTTTCATCTAGCACCCAAAGGCTTGTTTGTCTAGTTTTCACTCTCTAAACAATGCATAAGATCAAAATGATTAAAATATTAAAAAAAAATCTTTGTAGGTTTCCACTACACAAGGTTGTACAGTTTTTTTGCTCTGTTATTTTCTTCCTTACAGGCTTTTTATACAAATCAGTCTTTGTGCCTCTCTCCAGCAGATTAGACAGGAAAACAGTTCAAATCAGTGGAACAAAGAATGCTGTATTCTACAGCATCCAGCAGTTAATCTGACTTTGATCCGTCTAAAGAATCTGGGCCACCAATGCACCAATGTACCTGAATCGTTTCTCTCTTTGGCCCAACTACCCATCTGCATTGTGTTGTGCGTGGTGTAATAAGAGTCAAACACAGCCTATGCTGTGCCGAAATTATGCTGTTATTGTCACGAATCTGGCCTCTGTGGCAGCCCTCTCCCGAGTACCGAGCACTTTTCCCAGAACCCCGTACCTGGGCCACGGCTCACACAGGTGGCTGCCATCTTCACATTTACAGCTCTATAAATACTTACTTGATTTGCCCCGGTGATTTGCCCCGGTGATCGTTACTGAGCGTTTTTCCCTGTGTTATACTTGCCTGGTACTTACCTTGGACTGCTTCACATTTCTGAGTGTTTGCCACCTGCTTTTAACTACTTTCTGGATTTATTCTTGCTGCTTGTCACCTGTCCTGATCTATTGCCTGGACTGTATTACTGTATTATTCATTACAGAAGACTTCGCCACCCACCGATCCAGCTAGCAAGTACAGGTATAGTGATCTCTCTTACCGAGGAACTCATAAAGCTCGTAAAGGGCTGTACAAATCTGATTTTGGATCAAGGGAAGCGCCAGCATGCCTCATCGAGTCCTGTCTCCTCCTCCTGTGCACCCTGCTCCATCAACCGCTAACCCATGCCTCACTTTTCTGATAAGTTTGACTGTTTTTCAGGCAAGTGCAAGGATTTTCTATTACAATGGTCTTTGTTTGTCAATCAACAACTCACTCTATACTCCACTAACAAAAGTAGCATAGCCTTTGTTTGTTCCCTACTTACCAGCAGAGCAATCGACTGGGCTACAGCAGTTTGGAGCATTTCATTTTATTTCATTTTTATCTACTCATATATAATTTACTCTTATTATTATTATTATTATACATCATCATTTCATATTTCTTTTGTTACTCTTTTATTATTCATTTTTATCATTTTACTATCTTATTTTATTCTTTTATCCATATATTTTCTATTCATTAATTCTATTGTTCCAGTTTGCCGTTATTCATCTGTTTCAGATTTGACTTTGTATCTGATCCTGCAATTTATTTTCATGCCTGTCAGTGTTGATGTTGAAGCTCTTGATGTTTTGTCTAACCACAAGGTTCGGTCAAGATGTACTTTAGACATTTAGTCTTTTGACAACAAGGTTATACCCAGAATTGAGACAAAAAGAAGCAAATGACAGAAGTAAACAATCAATGATTGTTTATGTGGATGAAGACAGAGGAGGTGTGACATTTAGGGGATATAACGCTTGAAACTTAGATTTTTGGAGAAACTTCAACACAGTTGCAGCTGCGTCGGGTTCATTGTTGAAGTTCCAGTATTGTATTGCTGTCTGATACAATTCTTCAATAAAAACCTTTTTATTCTAGATCTTGAGACGGTTATCCCTATTCTCAACAAAACTTCCATAACATTCCAACACTCTATGGATGGTCAGGAGGCTGGAGAACAACTGCTGGTGTTGCAACAGGGAGGAAGATGAATGAAGCAGAATGAACCTCTGAAATTAACCTACCATAAACAGAGATGAGGGCCGCACTCTTGACCAGTTCATCAAACTCTCTTTTTGTCTTGATAACCTGATGCAATCCAGAACACGCACTCCTGAATTTTCTTTTTCCGCTGATAATACATCCAAAGACCCAGACCCTGAGCCCATGCAAATAGCCTATTCTTACTTAACTACTGGGGAGAGAGAGATGTTATAGGAATAATCTATGCCTGTACTGTGGCCTAGCTGGCCATCTGAGAGATGCATGCCCTATCCATTCTGCCAAAAAGACATTGGTGAGCAACAATAATAAACCACTTACCATGAAGATCCTGTAACTATTGTGTTTAATGGCAAAAGTATCAGTACCACTGCTCTGATCGAGTCAGGTGCCTCAGGATATTTAATTGTCAAACAATTTGCCCAAATCCATAACTTCTCCTGTCCCTCTTATGTGGCATTGGTGGCTATAGTACCCTAGTACCAGCAGCTCTTAAAAATTATGCTCTGCCAAGTACTATACCAAACTTGATTTAAGAAATGGCTATAACCTAATTCATATCTGGGAGGGAGCTGAGTGGAAAACTGCCTTTTCAACTACCTAATGCCACTATGAGTACCTTGTAATGCCCTTTGGGCTGGATAATAGTCCTTCTTGTTTCCAGGCCTTTGTAAATGAGATCTTTAGAGACATGATAAATCGCTGGGTGATTGTTTACATTGACAATATTCTCAGTTATTCTGATAATTACCAGGTCCGTGGGCAATATGTCAGGTCCATCCTGCAAACCAAAATTTTCCTCCTGGGGTACGTAATAAGCCATGAGGAGGGACGACAAAAAAGTTGAAGCAGTTGTTAACTCATTTCAACCTCATTTTTATAGATATTTTATCCAAAAGTTTAGTTCTGTTGTAGCACCACTTACCTCCATAGTGAAAAAGGGGAGTAGCCTCCTGTGCTGGAGTTCCTCATCCTTTCACTCCCACAAACTTAACCCTTCTGCCTCTCACTCTCACAAACATAACCCTGCTGAACAGAAAAAGATTGCATCCTCCCAGCAAATATTGTGGTACCACCGGTCAAGTCGGATATCATGACTGAAATTAACAAGGACCTGGTCCACGAACTTGCAAATCCTGACTTCCCTGCTAAACTTACCTATGTTCCACAGGCTTTCCATACCAGAGTGCTCGCGCAAGTTTATACCACACTCCCTGGTCTCACATCTCTCATCTTCCCAGGGCAACACCACAATCCTCACAGTTAGAGAAACAGTCTATTAAGCTTGCCGTCTCATTCCTTATCCAAAATTACCCACGACTCTAGAAACAGCTGAAACCTTATGTAATGTGGTATTCAAATGTATGGCCTCCCAGAGAATATTGTTTCAGATCGAGGTCCACAGTTCACTTCCAGGGTTTGGGCATTATTCTACAAGTTGCTAAATATCAGTGTTAGTCTTACCTCAGGATATCACCCCTGTCAAGGCAAGTTTAAAGACTAAATCAGGAACTACATTTCCTAGAACCCCGTACCTTGACCACACACCTCACAGATGGCCATCTTTTCATGTAGAACTCTATATAACTCTATAATACTTTCCTGCTTCATGAACTCATTGCAAAGTAATGGTTTGCCGTGTTTGCCGCCTGCCTTGTGAATTAATAATAAAAAAATATATTATCAACACTTGCTACATGAGTCCCAATGTCATGTCAAATGAACTACTACTGCTGCGTAAGCTGCATTTACTGTGTTTGAAGGTGGCATGGACACAACATCACTCTGTGTTCACTTCAGATATTTTTTGACATTCTGGCTTGTCTTTACAACAAACAGTCTTCAGTAAGCATGTTTTTTCATGTATAAATACTACAGACAGATACTACAGACAATGTGAGAGAGACGACTATTGAAACCTTTTCTAATTATATTACACAGAATTGTGGGACACAGAATATGTTTGTTTATTGAGGTTGTGTGTCACAAAGACACACACATGTTGAAATTCATGTTTGATTTTGGCAGATTTTTTTGTCATGTGACCCAATGGTTAATGCATTCATTGTTTGGCATCATCTTTGCTTTTGTAGCGGTGTAATACTGTGTTGTGTAAGAAATTAAAGATGCTAAAATATTTGCTTTCACATCCTCTTTTATTGAACAACACAATAAATGTACGGGGGAATCACATAAGCAGGAACTGTCCACTTAATATAAAGTGTAAAATGGTCACAATTTACTGTGCAAAATGTAACACACTTTTACCAGTGTTTAGGTGTATAAACCTAAGTATATTGTTACTGAGTGCAGCTGTGTACAATTAGTGCTGTTACAAATGATCTCCACTGAATTTAAAGTATAATCCTTTAGTCACTGAGTAACACAAGATAAATATGATGGTTAATTCACAGAAATTGTTTACCAATGTGTTTACCAATTGTTCACCTGGTTTACCAATGTGTTATATGTAAAGCTCAAACCGGTATTACACTTTATTTATCACTTTAAAATGTTAACCCAACCTAATTTGTAATACTTAGGTTAATTAAAATTAAAAAGTTAATTTTATTTATTATGTAGCAGACATTGCAATTGTACAGTTACACTATTCTTAAACAGGAACAGAACACTGTAATTTACAAAGTAAAGTGACTGTAAAAGTTAACTTCATCACCAGTGTCAGATCAGAAATGTAAAATTAAAAAAAATAAGAGTAAATCGGTGATGTGCAGTAATATGCCAGGAAAGAAACATTTTAAGAAAAAGAGAGTATCTAGAGCTCCGAATACCCCAAGAAAATCATAAATCATGCTTTTGGGGATGATACACCTTTAATGAAATCTAAACCTCTATGCTTTTCTAATATCATGGATCAACTGTGCCAAGGCCAAACCTTTCCTATTTCTTCTTCCCAGCCAGTAGTGCCACTGGATGAATTTCAAATGTTCTCTTAATAGTTTTGTAGTCTTGTTACCCGTGAATCTTGACACCTGTGCCTTGATGGCTAGCTAGGTCTGTTCAATATGTTGTGTGTGATAGCCAGTTTAGGGATCAACAAAGTTTTTGCTGTGGGTTACAGTTGGGTACATTCAGATATGCCCTCCAATTGTCACTGTAAAAAGTTGACTCCCTTCTGACATGTCTTCTGATAATGGGCATTAGAGTGGTCCTGGAATGGTCTTTACCATCTTTAAGACTGGTAGACAGCGAGATCCTTTAATCTCCATTATCCCAAACACCCAGCCTTTTCTGGGCCAAGTGGTACGACAGCAGCCATGATTAAACTGAAAATACATAAACACAAGAAGCTTGACAAATGTTAAGAGCAGTAAAGCCTGGTATGTGTCAGACAAAATCTACAATTGGACTTTGATCTTTCTATAACCTTTGGGCAGTCACCCAAGCCATCTCTCAGCACACATGTATCTCCACTAACCTAAACATTAAATAGTTGTATAACAATAAATTTTACAAAGGTACTTGGACTTAGTTCCCTTTCAGGAACTCAAAACGCTATGGGAACACTACCAGCATTTATGCACTCTGAACAGGCATGTTGACTCACTGATTACAAGTGTGATGTCACAGACGGGGTGACGTCATGACTAGGAAGCTATAAAGCCACGTGAGATGTGAGTTTCGGGTTAGCTTCTATGTCGAATTGTTTGTGTATTGTTTGTCTTTCTGTGTATTTAGCCAGGGAGGGAGAGCATTTAAGTTAGAATTCCAAAGGCTAAGGGAAAGACAAGAGGCTCAAGTGAGCATTTTTGGGCGTGTGTTACTCCCTCTCTGTTTTATTTCGGGTGGGGACATGCGCTGTGTGTTGTATGTTTGGGAGCAGAGCACGCTCAATTGGCTCTTGAGGGGGCAGTCCGCATTGCAAGCTACTTAGCATGCGGGTGCCTTGCTCCAGAAGGGCTCTGGGAGCCCTTGCCAGCATTCTTTGCGATGCTGGTCCCGCTTCCGCTCAGGCGGAGTGGCGGCTACACTTGTGGTGTTCGCAGATGGATCTGATGGAGGGAATTGAGATGGTCTCATCCCTATCTTCCCTTTCTCTGGGCACGGAAACATGCTCCGGGGTTTAACTCTTCAACTGTATTCTATGGAGGAGTTAGATGTTCAAAGTCGTTGACCATTTTTAAGGCAGTAAACAGGCTAAGGCATTTCAGCAGTTCCGTCCCCGCCTCTCTCACTCTCCGGAAGCAGCCCCCTCTGCTCAGCCTTCATATCGGGACGCCCAGAAAAAGAGTGTTGCCTCTTGCTCTCCCCCTCTTAGGTTCAGGCTTTCTCTATCCTCTATCCTCTCTATCCTCCCTATCCTCTGTCCTCTATCAAAGACCTGCAAACTATAATCACTTCTCGGAGGACCTTTCTCTTGCTCTCCCCCTCTTAGGTTCAGGCTTTCTCTATCCTCTATCCTCTCTATCCTCCCTATCCTCTGTCCTCTATCAAAGACCTGCAAACTATAATCACTTCTCGGAGGACCTCGGGCAAAAAGCTCTGACATTTCTCATTGGTCCAGGCTATGGAACAAGAAATAGCATCCCTGTTAAAGAAGGAGGCCATAGAGGTGGTCCCTCCTCAGCTGAGGTAAGCAAAGCTTTACAGATGCTATTTCATTGTTCCCAAGAAGGGTGGGGGTCTGCATCCCATCTTATACCTCAGGCTCTTTAACCGCTCAGTGAGACAACTGAAGTTAAAAATGCTCACGGTGAAGTAGGTCATATTTCAAATTGGATCCGATGACTGGTTTGTTACCAAAGATATATTGGCCTTGCTCTCTCCCCCCGCACTTTCACAAAATGCGTGGATGCAGTCCCTTTGAGGCTCCACTGATAGAGAGGCTCTGCATACTGAATAACATCAACGATTGATTGATCCTATCTCCCTCCCAAAATCTGGCAGTTCGACATCGAGATGTCAAGACATTCCACACTCACTCTTATAGAGTCTATTCTTTCCGCAGTCAAACAAGGCCTGTCACTCACAGTGTTTCAACAACAGCTGGGTCTGATGGCAGCCGCGTCCAACGTGATACTTTTTGGTCTGCTGTACATGAGACCCCTACAGTGGTGTCCCATATCCAGGGGAAGTCCACTTCACATGTTAAAGGTCACAAGATGGTGCATCCATCCTTTAGACATGTGGAGGAAACCCTGGTTCCTCTCTCAGGGCCCAGTATTGGGAGATCTGAGTTGCTGGTTATGCTAGCGTCAGATGCATTCCTTACTGGTTAGGGTGCGGTCATGGACAGTCGTCGAGCCCAAGGTCTGTGGGAACCCTGCCATCTTACTTGGCATATAAATCACCTGGAAATGCTAGCAGTGCTTCAGACACAGTTCTTTCTCCTGGACCTGAAAGACCATCACATGTTGGTCCGCACTGACGGCAGTTATATCATACATCAACCACCAGGGAGATCTGCGGTCGCACCCTCTTTGCAAATTTGCGCACCAGATCCTGCTCTGGTCTCAGGAAAAGCTTCACTCACTGAGAGTGGCTTATATCCCTGGTCGTTGCAATGTGGGAGCAGACTTTCTGTCAAGGCAGGGGTTGAGGCCCAGGGAATGGGAATTTCACCCTGAGGTGGTGAAGCACAAGCCCAAGTCGACCTCTTTGCCTCTCAGGAGACTTCACAATGTCCCCTTTGGTACTCTCTAGTTCATCCAGCTCCTCTGGGAATCTATGCCATGGTTCATGGTTCTTTACGCGTTACCTCCTATTGATCTGCTCCAGGAGTTATAGAAAGAATTCACTGGGATGTGGTATCTGTGCTCTTAGTTGGCCTCTGAGGGGGCACAATTCTTAGCTTCTGGTCTATCAACTGAGGTTGTTAAGACCATTTTTTAATCTAGAGCTCCTTCTATGAGGAAACTGTATGCCCTGAAGTGGAAACTTTTCACTTCCTGATGTAGAGATCTGCCATTCTGACCCAGTCGACTGCCCTGTTGGTACAGTCCTGGAATTTTTGCAGTCACTATATTAGGCGGGATTGACTCATTCCACCCTGAAAGTTTATGTGGCAGCGCTTTCTGCTCACCACATCCCTATTGAGGGATCTTTAGTGGGTAGACACCCTTTGGTCATACGTTTCCTCTGCAGTGCGCTGAGACTGAGGCCTCGAGTGTGATTTCGAGTCCCTCCTTGGGACCTGGCCCTCCTTGGGACCATAAATGCTGTATGTGCTCCTCTATTTGAGCCTATCGCTCAGATTTCTGATCTACATTTGTCAGCCAAAAGTGGCCTTTCTCCTAGCCATCACCTCTCTGAGAAGAGTTGCGGGCCTTCAGGCCCTTTCTGTGGCCCCTACATATTTAGACTGCGCCCGGTTTGGCCAAAGTACTTTAATACCAGCAAGCACGTTATGTGGCTAAAGTCCCTTCCTCCATCGTATGGCCAGTCGTGCTCCAGGCTTTCTGTCCTCCTCCCTTTTTGGATCAAGACCAGGAAAAGCTTAATTGAATGTGTCCAGTGCGAGCAAATTATGGGTATTATGTGGTAACAAAGAAGACACATACTGCACTTGGTATATACAGTACGCTTGGTAAGCCCTAGCCTTACCTAATATAAAGAGGACTGTTTTTCAATTGCTTGTGTAGGACTGTTAATGCTAAATACCTCTCAACAAGTGCTTACAAAGTTTATGTAAGTACTGGTGCGATACAAGCTCACTTTAGGACTGTAAAATAGGACTGTAAAAAAAGTGCACCATTTTACATAAACATTGCACAGGAATGAACGGTAAATGGAAATTTCAATGTAAATGGAAAGTTCATATACATTTACATTTATTTACAGTACAGTGCATTTCCTGGGATCGAACCCACAAACTTTCTAATTCATTGTTAGTACTGCCAGTCTAATTGTAATTCAGTGTTTACAAATGCTATGCATATAGGAATCATCATGATTTCCATAAAGTTTTAGTGTAATTCATAATGATAACTGCAGTATTGTAAATTGTGTTGGAAGTGGAAAAACTTGTGTGAGTACATGCTGTTACATAATTCTTTTTACATATGTGTACTTACCAAAGTGAAAAGAAATGTTACTAATGATACTGTAACACCAGGAGAGCAGAGGGAGCCCAAGCCCTCTGCTTCCTCTGTTGCAACTTCCTCTTTGCTGGCTATAAAACAGCAAGTCAGCAAACAGGAAGTTGCGATGTATTGGATTGCCCTTCCCGTGTTTCTCCCTGTGTTCTGTGACCCCTGTGTTTTGGTGTTATCTTGGTTTTTTGACTTTGGACTTTGGATGTTTTGCTGCCTGCCCTGACCCCTTGCTTTGTTTACTGGATATAAGTTTTGGATTTGCCTGTAGTAGCCTGCGCTTCGACCTTGCCTGTTTTTCACTATGCCTTACAAAAATAAAAGAAACCTACAAATGGATCCGCCTCCTTTCCCTGTGTCTCTCGTGACAGAATACATCGCCTCGCCAGGATCCAGCGGTTTTTATGAGGACCCAGTCTATCTGCTTTTGAAGCTAAGGCAAGGTAACCTCTCCATGGAGGACCTCTCCATGTTTTCCAGTTTTGTACTTTGGTCAACAAGATTTCATATTATGATGAGCCGCCACGGTGGGCTCTCTCATCTCCTGAGCCGCTCCGACAGCATCAAGTCCATTACTATAAGCACCAAACTGACAGCAGGAAGGAGTTACCAAAATCTGGATGAGCCAAAACGGTCTCTACATTCCATTGTCCAGTCTAAAGATGTAAGCTTTCTCATACCTGCTTGTTTCTGTTCTTTAATAAGTCTCGGTTTTCCAATGCATGATGTTAATGCAAAGGGGGGTTTACCAATGTGAGAACAGCCTTCAATTTACTGTTGGTAGAAAACAACCATCCCCAGAAATAACCTAATTTTTGTCTGTGATATTGTTATGTGATGTCAACAATAGCTCCGACCAAATCAGCATCTGTAGCTGCAGCTTCACTACTCACAACCCAAGAACAGAAAAATTTCATGAAATGACACTTATTTTAAGACAGTTTTAAATTGTGAGCTTCTCACAGTCGAAAACTATCTCTATCTCTTCAGAGATACTTCAGGGATACTTTGTCAGGAGTGAAAACAGCATGCATCATAGCATGCTCATAAATTTCTGATCATTGAATATGTTTATCATCATCCTCATGAACATTGCAGAGCTATTGCATAACCCCTGAGGAAGCCTGTTATATGCCTGTTATACTTGTAGAGACCAAATGGTGTAGTAAAGGCTGTATCTCTTGCTGTCCTTATGCACCACATTATAATAACCAGATGTTAAGTCCATTGTGGAAAAGAATGCGTTACCACCCAGAGCTGCAAGTGCATCCCCTTGATGCGGAACAGGATGTGCGTCCTTAATAGTGTACACCTTCAGTCAGCGAAAGTCTGTGCCCAGCCTCAGATCACCATTCCACTTCCAGACTAACACCAGAGGCAACACATAATCACTTGTTGACTTTCTGATTGTCACACTCGTCCATGTTATCCAGTGCCACACACAGGTTTAATATTGCTCAGGCAGATTCCATGGAGAAAGCCTTTGACTTGCCAAAGTATAGTCCATGACATGAAAATATAGACTCATATTTAACCAACAGTTCAACTTCTGTTTGAGTCAATATTAATAATATGAAGCCTTAGGCTGGACAGCGCTGAGCTAGTAAGTCCCTGTGGTATGCAGTGTTGTCTTTCCATCATGCACTGTTCACTGCTGAAATTTCTTTGGGTATTTGTGTTCTCCTTATTACACTGTAAATCTTTTGTTTGACGCAAAGAGCCATGCTCTCCAAGTGTATACTTCAGCCAGCTTACGGTTTTAGACAGTATAATATCTTTAACAGGTGTACTGTCGTCTACCCACAAGGACAAAACTAAACCCCCCAATACATTACTAGGTGCTGAGCATACTGTGCATGGCTCCACAACAACTGTACTGCCTGGGGATAGATCTTTGTTACTAGCCAGTTTTCCCCATTTATGACATTACTTTCTAGAATCAGGTCAGCCTTCTGCCCTTCAACAATTAAAACAGGTACGCAGAAAGAGCAGTCATATATTTTCATCTGGACATCACACACTCCCAGTGGGCTTGTCCTTTAGCCATTCAGTGTAAGCATTGTTGGGCCGACGTCATCCGAGTACTTTCGCTTCCCTGAATTTGGACAAGGCTTGTGTACTGATAGTACAAGCCGTAGAACCGCTGTCAAGCATGCATGCCTTAAAGTAAAACAACATCCTGCACCAAAACATCCGTAAAAAACAAATCATCATTTGTGTTGAGTTTCTACACATTCTGAAAAATTGTTATTTACATTATTGCACTCTGAATAAATAGAAGCAACATCAATATCCTTAGCAGTTAAAGCAAAGATGGTTTATATGACAGTGTGAAACTGTGTCATGACTTTTATCACCACACACTTCGCATGCTACATTTTTTTGGAATGACAATAAACTTTGCTTTGACTATCCAATTAAGCACAGTTTTTGACTTTGTGTTACTATAATGTAGTGTTAGGGTTGTAACAACAAGCATAAACAGACAGGCAATGATCAACAACAGCAAACAGGGATATCACAGGTAATCCAAGAGGGTAATTCAGTATTCCTTAGGATTCCTTAGTCTTAAGTATTCTTTAGGATTTCTTAGTCTTAAGTACAGTAATCCTGGGATTCCTTAGTCCTAAGTATTTTTTGTTTTTTAGGTCTGTTAATGTGCTGATTGAAAGTTCAGGACATTAACAGACCTAATTATCATAACAGATTCAGAATCCTCCATGGCACATTTCCTCTGCTGTCAGTCTTTAGGCACCTGGGTATACACACATCGTGAACACATGCAGTGGGCAGCCTTTTTTGCTGCGGTACCCAGGGAGTAGTTCGGGGGTTTGTGGTATTGAGGGTGGAGAAGAGCACTGGTCATTTACTTCAGGCTTTAGGGCATTACCTGAGTTACCGGCGTTACCCTGAAACCACTAAATCTTGTTGCACGATTTTCAGAAACAGGGGCAACTGCTGTACATTTCTCAATAACCCTATTGGTAAGTGTATAAAAACATATTTTAAAACATTTTTCTATTCATTTTATTTTACACCCACCCAGTAATTGTGTAAATAACACTAAAATACAACCACTTACTGAGGTAAGTGTGGATTACTGTGAGGTAGGATAAGTGAGGTTACTGTGGATACTCATTGTGTAAACAATTGTTTGTGGGCCAGACAATGCTTTATTTAGGATTTAGAGCTGTTGGAATTAAATAATACATTAAAAGAATAAAATATATTAAATCTGCACATCCACACTATATGCTGATAATATACTCCTCACCTGCTACTGCTACAATGAGCCAATGATGATACTACCATGTGAATACCTGATGAGTGTGTCGTTAAGGCCCTGCTGCTGGTTAAAAAAAATTAAAATTGTAAGACTTTTTTTTACAATATTAATTTCTCTACTGCAAAAAATGTAGCTGGACTTTCTCACACCCGCTTTAAATAATTTGTACTATAAGGCTGTACTAACAATATGCACTAGAGGCCTAACACAGGATTCAAACTTAAATTGGGAACATGCCAGTCAATTACTATCCACTTCTTAATACACTTTACATATTTTTATTTTAAAAAAAGTTTCACAAAGCCTTACTCTACTTAACAGTACATATTTTGTGTTCTGTGAAGCATCAGGTGGTGTAGTGCTTTAATGCTTGGTCCCATGATCTCTGCTTGCAACTACTTTTTGTTTTTAGTTTTTGATTGGATTTAGTATCTTTATTCCCAATATAAATAGTATAAATGCATTATTTAACCTTAAAATATGTGGTCTGAAAATGCAGGTGTGTTCAGAACTTTTTGAAAACTTTTTTTTGTCCCCAGTCCAACTTTAGGCTAAGGAGTACATAACAAAAGACTTAAATGGTTCCTGTCATCTGTAAGCAGTGCTAGTTGTGTTATGTGATATCTAATGTGTGAATATTTTACTTTTATTGCTGTAAATAAGAATTTGAATTAAATTCAAATTCATATATTTGAATTTAATAATGGCAAGTATTTAAATTGAACCAGAAACAAGATTAGGCAAATTATGTAAAGCATATGTGAACAACCTTCCTTACAGAAGGTCATTGTGAGTAACTGGTTTATTGTTGTCCTTTAGCCATTAGATATATGAGTTTATCATTAGCTTTTGAAGGGAAACACCACAGTACTCACGTTTCATAAATATATTTCTAAACAGATTTCTAACATTTCTAAAAATCTAATTCTAAAATATTGTAATTGTCTGTTATCTCTTATTTTAACAGGCTGCAAAGAAGAACCTGCCTTTTGGTTGTACTTTTACATCCAATTTTGAAAAAGTTTATAGTTTATAGTTTACTCAGCTTCATGGCATGGCAATGGGACTAGAGTGATCATTGCAGCCTGCTTCTTATACAACGTTATTTTAGAATAGCATAGTTCTATAATACTTCTATGCTGCCCATTTCTGATAGCTCCAGCACACATTGATCATCATAGTAAATATGCATCCCTAAATTCTGAGCACATCTAAAGAATGATAGTTTTTTAAATAAAAATGTAATGTAAAGAAACACGTAATGACATGTAAAAGAAAAAAAAAACTGTAATATCCATACTGCATTTTTTATATATTTCTTTAATTATAGTTTAGCAACGTTGCAGTGAGATCTGTATTTGACTTATTAGTATAACATTAATAAACAAATTGAAAAAATACATCCAGGGCAAAAAGTCCAGGTCCAGGTAGATAATCAGGGCAGGCAGCAAACAACAAGAGTTGTCCAGATAGCGTAGCACAGGTCAAGAGGCAGACAGCTAATAATCAGGATCGTGAAACAAGGGACAGATCAAAAGCAAACTACTGTTTATCAAGACATTGCAAAGTTCATGGCAGAGTGGTGAGTATTTATAATGTCCTTGATTGCCGAAATGGCTGACAGCTGTCATGGGCATGGTTTTCCTGGAGTTGGAGGCATAGAGGAGCTGTACAGACCTGGTGAGATGAAGGGACAAGGTGAAGCCGGAGGAGTGGAATCCAAAAGTGATGGGAGGTAGTCGGAGCGGAGCCAGAGGGACAGAGGAGCCTGTAGGAACTGCTGGACTGATGGGACAGGATGACGACCATTTTGAGGAATCCTCCTGCCACGGCGGCATAGGAAGCTAGATGGCCTGCAGCTCATGCACTGCACCGATGTACGAAGGTCCAATGGTGAGTGGAGGGACTGACAGCTGAGAACAGTGCTGTGGCTGTCTCAGCTGGACAGGCAGGTATCTGTAAAAAATTGATATGTCAGATATAGTGTTCATAGAAGCCAGAATGAGCTCACCCTCAGTCTCTGTGCAATGGGCGCAGCGTCCCTTATCGGTGCTGTTCACCGCCAGCTCCGGCGTCTGCTCCTGCTCAGGATCAGGCATCCCCAGGCTGGCCCCCAACTCTGGATACACTGGCTGGATTTGAGGTCTGAAATCACCGGAATAAACTTGGGCTCTGGATTCACCAGGCTAGACACGGGCAAAGGCAACATCAGTCAGGAGCTCAGGAGGTGGATGCTGCTTGATCGGTGGGTGGCGAGGTCCTCTGGAACAGAGACTCAGGATTCAGGGGATCCATGTGCATCATAGACTTTAATCAGTGTCAGACAGACAGGGGACAATAACAGTAAACCGTAGTAACACAGGCCAAGGCCTGTAAACTACCATTTATCAAAACCTCGCAATGTTCCTGACGGAGTGGTGAGTATTTATAATGTCCTTGATTGTCAAAATGGTAAACAGCTGTCACTGGCATGGTCCAGGTACGGGGTATATGGGAAATGAAGTCCATGTGAAAAAAAAAATACAAGTGATATGTTGAAAGTAATATGAAAGTATATGAACATACAGAACATATGAACATAACAGAATAAACAATCAGAATGAACTTATATAACTTACAGATAGATCTTCACATTATAAGGTAATATTTTGCATCTGTTCTCTGTCGTGTGGTGTAATGCTCTACTTAATAACTGATTGGCATATGCTTAGTGGATTAAGATATGAAAATTGAGACTTGTATCAGTAAATATAGTGGTTTAAGCAAATTAAATTATAGTATATGAATCTGACATCAATGACAGACTACTACACATCCCTGTTTCATGAACCATAGTCCATCATAAATCATGCTTCTGAGATGCATTTACCGGTTGATTGTAGGTTTTATTACTTGTTTGCTTGTTAAAGTTTCTTGCTCATCATCTGAGTTTAGTTTGGATGGCGATTACTTATTGGGAGGCCTTTTTCCAGTACATGAAGTTGAACAGGCAACATCCATGTTCTCTCCAGAAGCCATAGAATGCAAAGGGTAAGGACCTTTTAATTGTTTTTTTAGGGTTTAACTAAACCTCTTCTCTGAAGGCTTATACATTCAGTTTTACTGGATTTGCTGGGTTTAAATATTGTAAAGAAGCATTTTACAATATTTCAGTATTTTAATCATGTAAAACTTCACTAATGTTTTTAGGCACACGTTCACAACATCTGGTTATCAGATGTTCCAAGTCATGAGATTTGCTGTTGAGGAGATCAATAACTCCACAACCCTGCTACCCAATGTTACTCTGGGCTATGACATTTTTGACCATTGTTCTGACACTAAGAATTTCCCTTCAGTCTTCAGTTTTGTCTCACAGAATGGATTAATAAAACCTCAAGAAAAACTCCACAGCCATCAGCCTAAAGTAATTGCTTTAACAGGACCATATGGAAGCACAAGAACAATTACTATTGCACCACTGGTCACAATGGACCTTATACCATTGGTAAAGTATGTTTATCTGATATTTGAAACAGTTTACATAAAGAACTTAAATGAATTGTACTGAACTACTCTGTACCTTTTACATATGTTTACCTGGGAGTACTTTGCTTTACTGAGGACCTTGGTAACAATGTGGAATGTTGTAGAAGCAATAACAATTTATGTTTGGTCATTTTTTAGGTCATGGTATATGTTAAGAATGACAATAACATTGCATAACAAATGGCAGGGTACAAGTTAACCTTTGAACATGACTTACCCAAACAAAAATATAGATTTGAAACAACATTAAAAATACCTGTCATTGCATGTGAAGATTCATACCTCTCCCAGTTGTCCATGAGTGGGTAATGTTTTCAGACTGCCTACTAAAACAGTATGTACTCATAAAACTACATTTAATCAAGATGACAGGTGTAATATTAAGCAAGATATACCATTTCAGCTTCCATAGAGATGGTACTTGGAATTATATAGGTTAATAAGGGGTTTGCAATGTTAACATAAAATATCTTAACACTGCAAATAGCAAATGTTTGTAGCAGCCCCAAAGATCTTGATTAGCTGGTTCAGGATGGGTTGGACCCATTAGGGTTGGACCTAAGCTCTGTAGGTCTGTGGGCCTCAATTGTGAACTCTGGTTTGTACCCTAATATATTATAATGTTAAGTGAATGTTCATAAAATAGTATCTTCTTTTTTGAAGGTAAATTATGGAGCTTCAAGCTCTGTACTGAGTAATAAACTTCAGTATCCAACTTTTATAAGAACAATCCCAAGCAACAAAGATTTAATACAGATGATCATTCGCATCATACAGTGGTTTGGATGGAATTGGGTTGCCTTTCTTGGAGGTCCGGACAATTACAGTGAAGATGGCCTAAGACTGTTTTACAAGTATACTAGCAATACTGGCATTTGTTTGGCCTATCAAGAAACTCTTCGAATACGAGGAAATTACAGTTTAACACTTAAAAATATTAATATGTTAAACATTAATGTCATTGTGGTTTTTGCTTTGCCAATATATGCCGAAAACGTAGTTAAAGCAGCCATAGCAAATAATATTCGAGACAAGGTTTGGATTGCAAGCGAAACATGGTCTATGAATAAACAGCTTCTAAGAGAATCGGGTATTGATAAAATTGGAACAGTTATTGGCATCACAGAAAGATTACTGTCTTTGCCTGGATTTGATGGGTTCATCTATAAAACCAAAGCAGCAATGAATGTATATAATAACAGTAATGTTATAAGTGAAGTTCATGGTAAGATATGCAATCAAGAATGTAAGGAAGGTGCATTGCTGACTGCAGAGGAAATTATAAGTGAAAATCCCACATTCTCCTTTGCCATCTATGCTGCCATGTATTCCATTGCCCATGCATTACATAAAGTTCTGCAGTGTAACATGAATGAATGCCACAAAAACGTAACAGTTAAACCCTACATGGTGAGTGAATTATTTTTAAAAGGATTCAAAATGTTTATTAACAAAATATTTATTGAGCATATTTAATAATATATTATTATACTAATATTTAAAAAATGAAAGTTGTTGTTGTTTATATAACATTTTCAATTGTACTTCCCAGGTACTAGGGGAAATAAAGAAGTTAGATTTTCCACTCAATGGTCGTCAGGTGAAATATGATATTAATGGTGATACAACCATCAGTTATGCAGCTGTGCTCTGGCACACTGAAACAAATCCTCCACAAATTGAAATGGTGGGCACATATGACACATATCCAGAAATTATATTTACTATCGACAACTCTCTCTTGCCCTGGCGTAACAATACATCTGTAAGTTTATTGTTTTAGTGAGCTACATTTTAGTTGCCTTCATAATAATTTTATTATTTTTAATGTTTTAATAAATATTTTCTTGTTCTGTAAAGGTTCCCTTCTCAAACTGCTCTGTTGAATGTAGGGAGGGATATTCAAGAGAACATGAGGGTTTTCATGATTGCTGCTTTCGGTGTAAAAAATGCCCTCAAAACACTTATGTGGATTATTATCGTAAGTATCTTAAGCAACAACCAATAATATTTTGCATTTTTCATTCCACTAATATATACACGTGGACAAAATTGATGTTACCCTTCCATTAAAGAAAGAAATACCCACAGTGGTCAATGAAATTACTTGAAACTGACAGAAGTAATGATCAATGAAATTTTACTGGAAATAAACCAGCAAGAATCAGACATTGCTTTTAAGTTGTGGTTCAACAGAAGCATTAAAAAATAAATTATTGAAACTGATCTGGACAAAATTGATGGTATCCTTATTATAATATGTCGATGCACAACCTTTTAAGGTAATTACTGCAGTAAAGTGTCACTTTCACTTTTCTACTTTCTGCCCCAGTCAACAGGTATTTTGGCCCACTTCTCATGAGCAAACTGCTATAGCTGTCTCAGGTTTAAAAGGTGCCTTCTCCAGACTGCATGTTTTAGCTCTTTCCTCAAATATTCAATCAGATTTAGATCATGGCTAATAGAAGGCCACTTTAAACAGTCTAATGTTTTGTTTTTAGCCATTCTTGGGTGTTTTTAGCTTTGTGTTCTGGGTCATTATCCTATTGAAGGACCCCTAATTTGCAACTGAGATGAAGCTTTCTGACACTGGGCAGCACATTTTGCTCCAGAATTCCTTGCTAGTCTTAAGTTTCTATTGTACCCTGCACAGACTGAAGACACCCTGTGCCATATGTAGCAAAGCATTCCAAGAATATAACCGAGCCTCCTCCATGTTTTGCAGTGTATTCAGTGTTCTTTTTATGCTTCATTTTTCATCTGTGAACATAAAGCTGATGTGATTTGCCAAAAAACATCTCAGGTTCCCTGAAGGGAACGAGACGCTGTGTCGAAACGCTATGGGAACGCTACAGGGTTTATGCACTCTGGACAGGTATGTCGAATCACTGATTATGAGGCATGACGTCTCAGATGGGGTGACGTCATGACCAGGAAGCTATAAAGGCATGTGCGTTGCGCTGCTCGGTTAGCTTCGACCCTTAAAGAAGTGAGCGCAGACAGGGGGTGCCTGAGGTATGGATTGAGATGCCGCATCTCGTTCCCTTCAGGGAACCAGGGTTACATGCGTAACCTGATACATTCCCTTTCAGGAATTCAAGCTGCGTCAAAACGCTATGGGAACGAGATGCCAACTCCACCATAGTGAGGGGACCCCTGCCCTATGTTGAGTCCAACTTAGGGAGTCAGGACAGAGGTAGTAGTAGAGGCCTGAAGATCAAGGCCATAATACCTGACAAAGGTCAAGGGAGTGGACCATCCGACAGCATCGCAGATTTCCTGATTTGGGACACCTGCAGAAAGGGCCTTAGAGGCCGCCATACCTCGAGTAGAGTGAGCCTTGGTTCCCAAAAGAGGGGGAAGTCCAGAGGACTCATAAGCAATATGGATTGCCTCGACAATCCAGCGACTAAGTGTCTGCTTAAAAGCAGGCTGGCCCCTCTTGTGTGGGCCAAAACAGACCAAAAGCTGGACAAGACAAGACAAAACAACATGGGCAAAACAGACACTTCGCAACTTCCTGTTTGCTAGGCTAGGGGTTTTATAGCTAGCAAACAGGAAGTTGCTACAGAAGAAGCAGGGGGAGCAAATGCCAGGGGTATTGGGGAAAGGGCCCCCTCTGCTGGCCAGGCATTACAGACCCCCCCCCCCAGGACCGGCTTCCAGACACTCAAAACATAGTAAAGTTCATTGAGTAGTGGGGGGGCAGGCAGAGCAGGAGGCTTGAGGACCCACCAGGGTGGAACGGGAGGCTTGAGGACCCACCAGGGCGGAACGGGAGACTTGAGGACCCACCAGGGCAGAACAGAAGGCTTGAGGACCCACCAGGACGGATCAGGAGGCCAGGGCATTTACCGGGATGGATCAGGGGGCCAGGGCGTCCACCGGGACGGATCAGGAGGCCAGGGGATCAGGAGCAGGCAGACAGACAGACAGAGAGAGAGAGATCTGGGTGCGTCTGAGTCACTGGACCCCACTAACGTGCAAACATCAGCGGCGGACATCCCCTCCAAATGAGGGGGATGCTGCCCCCAGAGGATCTGCAGTGGATGCCGCCTCCTCTGAGGACTAGGTACTGCAATATAGGGCCCAGATGACCCATAAGGCCGCTGATATGATAGCCATAACACCCAGATCGTTCACCACATGATCAGCTGTGGCTTGACCTGACAGTGGACCTGCGGCTGTGGCTTGACTTGGCAGTGGACCTGCGGCTTTGGCTTGACTTGGCAGTGAACCTGCGGCTGTGGCTTGACTTGGCAGTGGACAGCTGCTGCTGGACTTGAATGGAAAAATGGCTGCTGCTGAACTTGACGGAGGAGAGGCAGCTGGATTTGACGGAGGAGAGACAGCTGAGACTTGGCTTGACTTGGCAGGGGGAACAGCGACACCTGAGACTTGGCTTGACTTGGCAGGGGGAACAGCTGTAGCTGGACTTGGCTCAGGAAGAACAGCTGTAGCTGGACTTGGCTCAGGAGGGACAGCTGTATTTTACACGGGGAGAGCAGCTGCGCTTGACACGGGGAGAGCAGCTGCGCTTGACTCAGGAGCGACAGGAGATTCTGGATGGGTGGCCATGATGGGTGCTGACTCTGGATGGGCGACCATGACGGGTGCTGACTCTGGATGGGCGGCCATGACGGGTGCTGACTCTGGATGGGCGACTATGACCGGGGCTGACTCTGGATGGGCGGCCATGACAGGTGCTGACTCTGGATGGGCGGCCATGACGGCCATCTTGGGCTGTGGCTCTGGCTTTGCGGCCATCTTGGGCTGTGGCTCTGGCTCTGGCTCTGGCGTTAGCTTGGCGGCCATCTTGGGCTGTGGCTGTGGCTCTGGCGTTGGCTTGGCGGCCATCTTGGCTCTGGCGTTGGCTTGGCGGCCATCTTGGCTGTGGCTTTGGCTTGGCGGCCATCTTGGGCTGTGGCTCTGGCTTTGGCTCGGCGGCCATCTTGGGAGTGAAAGCAGTGTCCTGCTCCCTTGCATCACCCACAGTAAACGATGATCCAGTCAGCAACAGCTGAAATCCAAAAAGCGAAATCCAAAAAGTCAGTTAAAGAGTATTTAGCCACCACATTGGCTAATAAAGACTGGTATGGCTCATTAATTCTGTGTTCAAAAAAATTTGAACACATCTTTAAAAAACAGTTCATCATAGAAGGAAATCTCATTAACCAGAGCACAGAACTGCAACACGTAGTCCTCCATGGAGGAGTTAACTTGCCTCAGTTGCAAGAGTTCCCGGACCGGGTCCTTTGGAAACCAGCTGGATCCTGGGGGTGCAAACATTCAAAAAACCATAAAACAGTCCAAGGTCAAAAATCCAACAAGGCAAAAACAGGCAAGGCAAAAAAGCAAAGGCAAGACAAGGCAAAACAAGGACAAGACAAAACAACATGGGCAAAACAGACACTTTGCAACTTTCTGTTTGCTAGGCTAGGGGTTTTATAGTGAGCAAACAGAAGGTTGCTACAGAAGAAGCAGAGGGAGCAAATGCCAGGGGTATCGGGGAAAGGGCCCCCTCTGCTGGCCAAGCATTACAAATGGTTGGCACATCTCATTCATAAAGTTAAAGTCTGCAGGTGTCATGTCTTTAAGATTCAAAAAGGCAATGAAAAGTTATTCCCCAATATGGGTTTATTATAGACCAACCAGTGGGGCCAGTGCCCAGGCTATAAGGAACTTGGTTACTATACAGGGCCATAAATCTCACAAGCCGTTTTTGGAACTTTCAAATTGTTCTTTTTTAAAAATTTGTTTTTTATTTGTGAGTGAGTAAATATAGCCTCTTTAAGACTTTAAAATATAGTCTCTTTAAGACTGTATTTTAAAATTAATTTGTAGTGCACGAGTGTTTGATTGTTCACTAATTGATTTTGGCTACATTACTAAACAATCCTACTAATCCTTATTTTTTCCAGGGGACCCTTTTACCTGTTACCCATGTGCAGAGAGTGAATGGTCTAATGAGGGCAGCACAACATGTAAGATACGGGCTGTTGTCTATCTTCAGTTCACAGAAATTGCCTCCGTTGTGGTCATATTTTCTACTGTATGTCTCATTACTCTCCTTATTTTTATCTTTTGCCTTTTTGCCTACAATTATAACACACCAGTAGTAAGGTCTGCTGGTGGTAACATGTGTTTTCTTATGCTGGCTTGTTTAAATATATCTAGCATAAGTGTGTTCTTTTTCTTTGGACAACCCACATCTGTACATTGTATCTTGAGAAATTTCATATTCTCATTTTTCTTTACTATTTGTCTGTCTTGTTTGACTGTCCGTTCCTTTCAGATTGTTTGTGTCTTCAAAATGGCTGCTGAATTCCCTAAATTACATGGTTTGTGGGTAAAGCACAATGGCCAGTGGCTCTTTATTTTGTTTTCTTCTTTAATTCATTTAATCTCCTGTGTGTTAATGGCTACTGTCTCACCTGACCACCCCATCAGAGACTTTTTAACCTTTAATGACCAAATTATGCTCATGTGTGAAAGAAGAAACACTATAACTATTAGCATAGTTTTGTTCATAAGTTGGTTTCTTGGTTTCTTGTGTATATCATTTTCATACATGGGAAGAGATCTGCCAAAAAGTTACAATGAGGCCAAATCAATAACCTTTAGTCTACTTATGTATTATCTGAGCTGGATTACATACTTCACAATTTACCTTACCTTTAAAAGCAAATATGTTGTGCTTTTAAATGCATTGGCCCAAATAACGAGTATATATGGAATTCTCTTCAGCTACTTCATACCAAAGTCTTACATCATGTTATTTCAACCCAAGAAGAACACTGCTGCATACTTTCAAACATCTATTCAGAATTATACACAAACCATTAGCAGAAGCTAAACCACAACCAGTTTTTGGTTGCAGTATAGCAGCTATATTAAAATGCAGTTATAGACGATTGACAAAAAAACATTCTTAAGATATTTAGCAGGCACCTTTTTCTTCAGATGATATATTAAGTAAACTCATATATCATCAGTTTCTATTATTAAAAGTAGTTCTGTCTGTGTAAATTTATTTTTAAGCTGTTGTATATCTTTCATTACATTTTATCATTATTACATTGTTCAGAAATAATACATTTATAAACTACTTACTATTTATTTATTCATTTGCTTCCAAAATATTACAAAGTAATTGTAGCAGACAATTAAATAGCAATCTCCGGACATCACAGAAACACAAGCACACCATGGATGGATTTTCAAATTTTATTCCCTTAACAGAGTAATGGAACAAAAGAGAAAAAAAGAGAAGCTTAAAAGAGAAGCAATACGAAAGTTCAATTAAAGTTAACATTTAACATGCCGAGAAACATGTATAACATATACTGTAACTCTGAATTACATAAAACTCTGGTTGTGTAATTTATACATTAAAATAAAGTTCATGTGTGCAATAAAATTCCTTTTCTACACAAACAACTGTGTCACTGTGTGAAAATGTAACAAAGCAAGATAGTTTGATATACATTGACACACACGTGCCTATCAAATAATGTTTACAAACTACACTACACTACAGATTCAATTAGTAATATCAAATCGAAATGACATAACTTAATAGAGTAGTAGAGCAAAATAACTTAATATTAGACAATCTAAGTTCTTTCCTTTTGTGCCTGCATAGAGAAATACATGTGCAGATGAAAGGCCAAATGCATCAAAGTTAAAAACGCAACTTTGCAAAAGAATATACTAATCACAGTGATACACGTTGACAAAAACTCTAGTGCTTTAACATCATAAGTACAGCCCTTACAACTGCAAAGTGACAGTAAATGCAGAGAAGATTAAGAGAGCAAAAAAAAATACCTCTGCTTACCGGCTCGCATATACAATGCGTCTGAGCATGTGCGCTTAAAAGAGAAGCAATACCATTTATTTTGGTGTCCCACTAGTTAAAGCCCTACCTACAACAAATCTCAAGAACATTGAAAAGAAACATTAATTCCAAGTTTGCCCTTCCTATGAAACAATTCTCATTTCAGGACATTTAAAGTGTTTATTGTCATATGCACAGTGAGGAAACCAAGTTTCCCTGTGCAATGAAAAGCTTTCTTTGCTGTTCTCACTGAATTCCACATACAATAAAAAATCAAACAGCATCAACACAAGTGATATGAAGAAAATGTCAAACTAATATAGTTCACTAATACAATAACGTTACATGGTTCAGTAGACTGTAAACCTATGTACACACAACAACACAATACAAAACAGAACAAAACAGTACAACAGTGCAAAAACAGAAGGGTATGAGACAGTGTAGTGGATATTAGCGGCACAGTAAGCATGTGAAGAATTAAACATGTGCAACTGAAATGTGCAAACTGAGATGTGCAAAAAATGCATAGCAGTCAGTAGACAAGTCTGTGTCTGATGGCTACCCAACAGTCTGACAGCTGAGGAAAAGAAACGTGTGCACTTCACATTCCTGCACCTCCGTCCTGAGGGCAGAAGGGCAAATAGTTCATATTGTGGGTGTGTTGGGTCTTTGAGGATGGAAGCAACTCTCTTGTGGGCTCTGCAGTGATAAATAGTCTACAGAGAAGGTAGTGGAGTTCTGATGATCTTCTCAGCAGTTTTCACAACTCTCTGTAGGCGCTTGCGATCCCTCAGTGTAGTGCTGCCATACCACACAGTGATGCAGCTGGTGAAGATGCTCTAAACAACACAGCTGTAGAAGTTCTTGAGGATCTGGGGTGTCATGCCAAATTTCCTCAGCCTCCTTAGGAAGTACAGCTGCTGTTGTGCTTTCTTGACCAGCTGGGTAGTGTTGAGTGACCAGGTGAGGTCTTCGCTGATGTGGACCCCCAAATATTTAAAGCTGCTCACCCTCTCCACTTCAAGCTCTCTGATAGTTGCTGGTGGGTTCTTCTTTCTCTGTTCATGTCCACTATCATCTCCTTTGTCTTGAGGTGTTGAGTGTGAGATTGTTGTCCTCACACCAGACTGGCCATCTCCCTTCTGTAGACGGCTTCGTCCCTAGTGAGCTGTCATATCACTGCAGTGTCATCAACAAGCTTCACAATGATGTTGTCATTGTGGGAGGCAGCGCAGTCATGTGTGAACAGTGTGTAGAGGATTGCACTGAGAACACACCTCATGGGAACCATCCTCACAGACTGTGGCCTGCCAGTCAATAATTCTAGGAGAGTCACAGAGTGAGGGGTGTCATCCAAAAGTAAACAGTTTGTGGGTGAGTTTATGGTGGGTGATTTTATGGGGGATGACTGTGTTGAAGGTAGAACTGTAGTTGATAAAGAGCAACTGATTTAGGTGTCTTCCAGGTGAGACAAGGAAATATGGAGAGCAGCAGCAATGCATTTGATGTGTACCTGTTGGTCAAGTATGAATACTGCAGGGGGTCCAAAGCATTTGGAATGCTGCTCTGGATGTGAGTGAGCACCACTCTCTCAAAACACTGCTTGTAGTTGTTCAGACAGCTTGGGGGGGTTCTTCTTGGGATGGGGGCAGTGTTTTGACTGAGGGAGAGGCTAAAGGTGTGAGTACATGAGCCAGTTCTATAGCACAAGCTCTGAGGGACTGCCCAGGAATGTTGTTGGGCCCTGCTTCTTTGCGGGGGTTGATCTTCTTCAGTGCTCTGTGTACGATGGCTGATGATACAGTAGGAAGAGGTGTTCTGCATGTCTGCCTCCTCTCAGTGTTGACGCTGGTGGTCTCAAAGCGGGTGTAGAAGGCATTGAGGTCATCTGGCAGGCTGTCCGAGGGGTTGGCAGTAGTGTTTGTGGTAGACTTGGCAGGCCCTATTACCAACAGGTTATAGACTGGAGACTTACACAGGTAAGCTTAAAAAAGTTTTTTTCTGGTTGTATTTGTTCTTTAAAACATTTTGTTGAAAACATTTTTGTTGTCTGTCAGAGTCAGACTAATAATAATGGGAGACTGGGAAGCCCACCAGGGACGCCCGCCAGGGCGGAACAGCAGACCGGGACACCCACCAGGGTGGATGGGTCCTCAGAAAACCCGCTGGTATGGCAATGTATTCTATCATGAAGGGAGAGGAAAGCAGAGGGAGCGATTACAAACAGTTAAGGAAAAGAGCTCCCTCTACTGGCCTGGTGTACAATTATTGTCTAAGATATTTTGCAATTAATATTACATTCTGATATTATTATTATTATACAATTAGCTATTATCAATTACCAGTTATTATACTGTTATATTGGTACTACTCATTACACTTTTTATTTTGTTATTGTCTGTTCCGCAAGTGATATTCTACTTATTTATAGAGTACCATTATTATTGTTATTATTATAGTTTTTACATACTATAATTACAATATTATACATACATGATATACTATACCCTACTCTCAATCTATTATTATACTATTAGACAGTATTGTACTATTAATTTTTTGGTAGAATATGTTTTATTGAATCCGTTGTTCATAATTATTTATGTAGTTATACTACTGTACTGTAGGGGATTTTACAGTTAAAGACCCTAGACAGAAATACAATTAAAAAATTTACTTAAAAAAAGTTTTCAGAGTTTTTCCTTGCTAATTCCTAATTAATAAATGGGTGGACAAATACATGTCTCCCAAAATCCTGGCATACCAAAGTCAAGATATCTTACTATGTCAACGGTGGGTCTCGAACCAATCAAATGTCAGGCCACATGGGAGACAGAGAATCCAATAATAAAATGATCCACAAGGTCACGGGTGGGAAGTTTATTTTGAGAATTCAGCATACAAAAATTATAAAGCACTAGAGAAAAAAAATAGAAACAAAACCACAGGGCGTCCATCCGGAAAGATAAAGCTAGGGATAAAGCTAAAATTTAACCTCACTTTAGAGCAGCAATATGGGTAAAAAAACATTGAATACCGCTTAAATAGCCCAGTTAACAAACATAACGTGCAGCGAGTTACAAAAAACAAAAACACAGGAAATAGATGTGACAGGACCCCCTCGTCTAGGAACGACTCCTGATGTTCTCACCAGGACGACAGGCTTGCCGATCTTTAAAATCCTGGATGAGCCTTGGATCCAGGATATCTTTGACAGGAACCCAGGAGTGCTCCTCAGGACCATAGTCCTCCCAGTCCACCAGGTACTGCTTTGATCTCCAGGATCCGATGGACTGTGTAGGCAGGCTGGCCCTGATGATCTGTGGAGGAGGAGGTTTAACCGGCCATAGAGAAGGGAGAACACAAAACAGGTTTTAGCAAAGACACATGGAACAAGGGGTTAATTCTCAGCGACTTAGGAAGTAGTAAGCAGAAGGTCACAGGGTTTACTTTCCTGACTATCCTGAAGGACCGTTGCATCAGCTTGCGAGACTCCACCCACAGGGGAAGGTCAAAAGGTGGAGAGCCAAACTTTCTGCCAAACCCAGAAGGAGGGAGCAGGCCTACATTTGCGGTTAGCCTGGTGCTGGTACCGGTGGGATGCCTTTAACAGGTTAGCTCTAGCCCTGCGCCAAGCCTGTCGACAGCGCTAGATGAAGTGCTGGACAGAGGGAACGACCACCACACTCTCTTCCTCAGGGAACAAAGGAGGAGAACACCCAATTGGCACTCAAAGGGTGACATGCCCATGGCAGAAGACCATAGGGTGTTGTGTGCGAACTCTGCCCAGACCTGGAACTCAGACCAAGAGGCAGGATTGGTGGCGACCATGCATCTCAGGGTAGACTCCAGGTCCTGGTTGACCTGCTCAGTCTGGCCATTGGACTGGGGGTAAAACCCAGAGGAGAGGCTGGCTGTGGCTCCCAACGCCCAGCAGAAGGCTTGCCACCACCGTGAGGAAAACTGGGGACCGTGATCAGAAACCACATCCTGAGGGAGACCAAACACTCTGGAAACATGATTAATCATCAATTCAACAGGCTTGGACAAAGAAGGTAACATTATCCTTGATGGAGGGCCACCAGAACCTTCTTCGGAGGAACTCGAGAGTGCGGGCCATATCCGGGTGACAGGTAAGTCAGGAGGAGTGCCCCCACTGCAACACTTTGGACCAGACTACTCTGGGAACAAACAGATGATCTGGAGGACCCCCACCAGGGTCGGGCTCGTTGGCCTGGGCTTGTCTTATGGCCGTCTCCAAACCCCAGCGGATAAGTTCAAGTTCAATTTATTTATAGAGCGCTTTTCACAATGGTACATTGTCACAAAGCAGCTGTACAAATATGAACAAACTATCAATGGATATTCAAAGTATGGTAACAAACTTGAAATGAAACAACTTTAAATGAAACAAATTTAAATAAGAAAAAGACAGAACATCATTAATACCCACATACAATCATACACAGACAGATATGATAAAAAGTACAGATGAACAAACATATATGTACGGATATGTACTGAAGAACAGATAATGAGTGGGATGACTATGCTAGTGTCAGCAGACTCCTGTTAAGCAAGCCAACAGGGCAACGGTGGCAAGGAAACAAAACTCCTTGGAAAATGGAAAATGGACAAAAAAACTTGTGAGAAACCAGGCTAGACGGGGAGGGCCAGTTCTGCTCTGGCAAGTTAAAGCTGCAGTCTGTAACCAAGACTATGATTGGTTAAGTATGAAGCTAAATGAAAAGTGGGAAGAGACCAAACTGGTGATTATGTATTATGATAAGTACCATAGGTTACTGATAGCAGCTCTAACAACAATCTGCTGTTACAATACTGGTGCTGAACTGATGATATAAGATTGTTGTTTGATGGTTTGAAAAGAAACATGGATACTGACAGAGATAACAGAATTACTGACACTAATCAATCTGATACTAATCCATCTAATCCAAGATGGCGGCGCGGCAGTAGCACGCAGCTGCCACTCCGGATACAAAATGGTGCTATTTTTGTCTTTAAACGCGACTTTTAACGGCACATGGACACCAATTCAACCGGTGTTCGTGTGTACCATCGCCAGTTACTTTTAAATATCTTTTAAAAATATCAACATAGTTGAAATACAAGATGATCTGCTGGAGAAGCTACACAATCTCGGCGTGCTGCGAGGACCAGGCCTTCAGACCTCGGAATCGCCAGACACCAGTGGCCGGGGGAGGGGACGTTGAAAGCGGTGCAGGAGAAAACAGAAGCGTGGCAAGAGAGCAGGGCTCCGTGCTAGGCTAAAAACGAACTCTAGCTGGCCGGTACTATCTTACTCTCGAATGTTTGCTCCCTGGACAATGAAATGGACTACATCCGACTCCTACAAACTACACGGAGTGAGTTTAGAGACTACTGCGTTTTTGTTTTCACGGAGACATGGCTCAGCGAAAGAGTTCCGGATGTCATCATTCAGCTAAATTCAGCTGACTGTTAGAGGCAGACCTCTTTATTTACCATGGGAATTCACTAGCGTGCTCATCATCGGTGTTTACATTCCACCCAGCGCAAATGCCAGTGATGCGCTCTGCCAACTGTATGGGGCTATTAGCGAACAGCAGAACGCTAACCCTGATGGACTGTTTATTGTTGCTGGAGATTTCAATCATGCAAATCTCAAGTCAGTGCTCCCTAAATTCCATCAGCATGTGGACTTTGCAATGATGGGGAAAAACATGCTGGATGTTGTGTACACAAACATTACCGGTGCATTACATTACACATCTCTGTTATGCTAACTTCGGCATACAGATCGCTCGTCAGATGATCGAAACCAGTTGTGAAGCAGGTGAAAACCTGGCCGGCAGGAGCCATCTCTGCTCTTCAGGACTGTTTTGAGCACACTGACTGGCACGTTTAGGGAAACAGCAACTGATGGCAACTTCACTAACTTCTTGTCTTCACTGACATCTTTAACATCCCTCTGAGCAGCACCGTAGTTTCAACATGCTTCAAGGCCACCACTATTGTGCCCGTGCCAAAGAAGTCTCCAGAAGTCTCTACCGTCCCGTGGCACTTACTCCTGTCATCATGAAGTGCTTCGAGAGGCTCGTCTTGAGGCACATTAAGACCCTGCTGCCACCCTCACTAGACCCGCTGCAATTCGCCTACCGCCGAAACCGCTCAACAGATGATGCCATAAACACAACCCTTCACCTGGCTCTCAGCGTACAGTCAGCATACAGAGAAGAGGTGATACGGCTAACGGACTGTGTAAAGCCAACAACCTGTATCTGAACATGGAAAAAACTAAAGAGATTTGTTCATTTCAAAAGAGCACAGAGAGACCACTCTCCGTTGAACATTGACGGCTCCACTGTGAAGATCGTAAGGAGCACCAAGTTTCTTGGAGTTCACTTGACAGAGAACCTCTCCTGGTTGTTCAACACCAGTTCCACAGCGATAAAAGCCTAGCAGCGCCTATACTTTCTGAGAAGGCTGAGGAAAGCCCATCTCCCACCCCCATCCTCACAGTTTTCTACAGAGGGTCAATTGAGAGCATCCTGAGCTGCTGCATCACTGTCTGGTGTGGGAACTGCACCATATCGGACCGCAAGACCCTGCAGCGGATAGTGAGAACAGCTGAAAAGATCATTGGGGTCTCTCTCCCCTCTATTATGCACATCTACACCTCACGCTGCATCCGGAAAGCCACCAGCATTGTGGCTGACCCCACATACCCCTCCCACTCACTTTTCTCCCTCCTGCTGTCTGGTAAACGGTACCGAAGCATTTGGTCCCTCACTACCAGACTTTGCAACAGCTTTTTCCCACAAGCCATAAGACTGTTAAACACTTAATGGACTACATACCACACTACTGCCACTGGACTGTATTTTTATTATTTATCAGAAATGCACACGTCACTTTATACTCACTGCCTCAATTTTTTGGTCTGCATTATTGTCTTGTTTTTTGTAATGTTTGCTGCACTTTGTGCACTTTGTGTATATAGTAATTGTACTGATTGTACTGTGACTGTTCTGTCCTGTGCTGACCGTTTGCACTCCGTGCACTTTATGTATATATCGTGTTCTTGTCCTGTGCTGCCTGTTTGCACTCTGTGCACTTTATGTATAGATTGTGTTTTGTATATACAGTACACTGTAGCTTTGTTAAGCTTAGTCTCTGTTTTGTTAATTGCATTGTACGGTGTACTTTTTGTAAGTTGTACTGTGTTGTTTGTTAGCACCTTGAGAAAACGTCCTGGAGAAACGTTGTTTCATTTCACTATGTACTTGTGTATATGGCTGAAATGACAATAAACCACTTTGACTTTTGACTACTGGAATAATGTGGAAGTGTGTGACCATCACTGGAGTAGGCCATGGAGAGAGTCCTCTGGGAACGACTGATGACAGAGACCACCACCAAAGGACTGGGGACCGGACTGACCAGCCGATGAGTGATCCGGAATGAGTCGGGTTCATCTAAAACTCCCCCAGGAGGAAACCCCCAAAACAGAGAATAATTAGCATAGCAGCTGTTCATGACATTGTGTACATAAATCAACTTGTCAATAGATAACAATTGTCAATTCAACTATGAAAATACATGTGTAAAGAGATTACAACGGTAGGACGCTCTCTGTAGGACGGTTTTTAGTCTAGATTTAAACTGCAAGAGTGTGTCTGAACCCCGAATAGTATCTGGGAGATCGTTCCAGAGTTTAGGGACCAAGTGAGAGAAAGCTCTGCCACCTTTAGTTGAGAGCGTAGAGCACGTATCGGTTTGTAGTGAGATAGAAGGTCTGTGATGTATTTGGGGGCTAGCCCATTTAGTGCTTTTTAGGTTAGCAGTAAAATCTAATAATATGGTATTATTAATATGGTAATTGGCGGGCAACCAGAGGAAAAAGCAGAGGGTCCAAAATAGAACTTTGAGGGAGGCCATACTGGACTGTTTCTGACGTAGTTGGTTTCGATGACCTGATAAGTTTATTGAGAGCGTCCTGGCTTATAGGTGAAAAACAGTCAAACTGCTCCTGAGGGGAAACATTTACCAACACTGATTTATCCCCAATCATGTTACGTATAATTTTAATTATTTCTTTAAAAAAAAATCATTAAAAAAAAAAAATTCTTTAAAAAAAAATCAACGATCATAAAATCGTTGCTCCCCAAGTTCGCAGGTGCATTATCCTCTGGAAGCCTTTGCTTGCTTGTTAGTCTGGCTACCGTTGTACATAAAAACCTAGGACTGTTTTTATGTCTCTCGATTTCCGAGCTGATATGTGTAGCCCTTGCTGATTTTAGGGACTTTTTATAATGAGTCATACTGTCCTTCCATATAATGAGTCATACTGTCCTTTTTATAATGAGTCATACTGTCTAAACGCACCTCTAAATTCGTTTTTCTCCATTTATGCTCTAGGTTATGAGTTTCTCTCTTTAAGGTAATAGTCGCGGTGTTATACCAGGGAGCTGTCCTTCTATCTTTGACTTTTTTTATTTTAAGTGGTGCAACCGTATCAAGAGTACTGGTAAAACTGTGATTTAGGCTTGCTGTTAGAGCTTCTAACTCTATAGCAGTTTCAGGTGGATTTAGTAGATTAGATAGGTCGGGCAGCGAACTAATAAAGCTGTTTTTAGTGTTAGCTGTTATGTTTCTGCCCTTCCGAAAATGCGGGACATTATGGTCGAAGTCGATTATCCAGGAAATTAGATGGTGGTCGGTGATTTCATCACACTGCGGTATGATTTCTATATTTATGGTGTCAAGACCATAAGATAGAATAAGATCAAGAGTATGGTTAAAACGATGTGTGGGTAAATTAACAATCTGTTTAATGCCAAAAGAATTAAGAAGGCCCATGAAAGCTGTTCCTAAAGCATCATTGACAACATCTACATGAATATTGAAGTCTCTTACGATTATGGCATTGTCAACAGACACCAAGAGATCGGTTAGTAAATCAGCAAATTCCTTTAAAAATTTAAGATTTTTTACTTCTGTCTGGTAGTGTAACTTTAAGCTGCAGTAGTTCAAAGGAGGTGAAACGATGAACTGTAGTTTGCGATACACTTAGAAAATCATTATAGATAATTGCGACACCACCACCTTTTCTTCTTTCCCCGGGGAACAGACACAATCTCAATTTGTTTAGCTATACATATATCATTAATTGACAATTTAGCAAAAAAGCAGCAGCTAGAAGGAGGGTTTGTACTTACGAGTCAGTTTGTGACGGAAATAGTCCTGAATTATTTTTCAAGTCATTCGTTCATCATGCTGCTTGAGCCAGAAAGAGAATTGATTAGTTAAGGCTGTCCTGTGATGAACAAACGACACGAAAGACTCCAAAGATTAACTAATCAATTCTGTTTCCGGCTCATGCTGCATAGGTTAAGCTTAGGGGCTGTCACGTGATGAACGAACGACTCGAAAGACTCCAAAGATTAACTAATCAATTCTGTTTCCGGCTCATGCAGCATAGGTTAAGTGAAGGGGCTGTCACGTGATGAACGAACGACTCGAAAGATGAACTAAACAATTCTGTTTCCGGTTCATGCTGCGTAGGTTAAACTTAGGAGCTGTCACATGATGAACGAACAACTCCAAAAACCCGAAGACTCGAAACAGGTTAACTAACAGAATCTAGGTGTGTTGCACAATATGAGTATGCAATATGCGTATTACCCGTTCTTCTCAACACACATTCATCATTCGTTCAAAATGAACTACTTAATGCTGAGCTCCTGTTTTACTTTTTTGGTTCTCCCAGCTTTGTTAAGAGACTTTGTTAAGAGGCAGATCCGCTTGCAGTAGAAGACTTAGAGAGTGCACTTTAAATAAAACATCCAACATTAATCTTAGTTTATTAAAATGACTTGTGACTATATTACTAAAACAAACTATGATTTTAGAGCTGTCTGGTTATAAACCCATGGTGACATGCTAGGCTATATAATAATTACATTATTATATTTTATTTTATTTATTTAACAAAAAAGGTGAGTATTTTAACATTTCAACAGTTAATTTGATTAAGCCCCTTTTATTTGATTAGCTTTTTTATATCTTTACCAGATATAACAGGTTAAAACATTTATCATCCATAATAAATGGCATGCAGCAGGCAGAAAACAGGCCTTTGTAAATAAATATAAATAAAATTTGGGAACTAGTGGTGAATTGTTTTTCATTATATAACCAAATATGGGCTGCTTTTGTGTAGGACCATCTTTTTGCTTTAAAAATTAAATTATGAAGAAATGAGAAATGAAATTTCCCATTTCTGCACTATGGAAAATAACATATACATTTATATTTTTTGTTATTTTATATTATTTACATTTTTAATTTGTTTTAACATCAATTTTTCATATGAAAATAGCTATGCCATTCTGATATATTTTTTGTTAAACATGAGAAAGTCTTAAAAGTCTTTGTCTGACACTAGTGATCTAATGGAAGACTTGGATGATACATTTCATTTATTGTCAAGTATGCAAAAGCTTATGAACTGGTGCAGGAACTGGGATAACCAAATGTGGAAATGTAAAGTATATGCCACCTTTCTGACAGTGTTTATTCAAAAATAGTAAACCACACACAAAAAGCTAAATTGTTCAGAAAGCCCAACTATGATAACATTAACCCAGCTATTTTAACATTATTAGTCTGTATAAGTTTTGTTATCACATTACTTGTAGTATCGAATAGTATTGTTTAGAGTATATGATCATCTTCGGTGTGTCACCTTTTTCACAACAAGCAGAGATTATCACTTTTTCCTTTTCTGGTTGCTAGAACATGCATTGGAAGTGTTTAGTGCCAACCACCACTTGGTTAAAACATATAATGTTGTTCTCTTCACTAGAAAATATCATTGACATCATTCAACCCAGAGCGTATGTCGTGACCTTACTCACCCAGAGGGCAAGGTTGGTTGTTATGTGACCTGTCCTGCGGCTGTGTAAGCCCTCACCACCTGGGATGAAACTGTTGCTGGTTTCCTGATTGTTGAGCCTCCAGCACTACAGCCAGATCCCTCAAGGGGATTTGAGATCGCACCTGGGGCCTCAGCGCACCATGGAGGAAACACGTAACTAGGCAGTGCTTGTCCACTGAATAAAAACTGATAGAAACTGATGTTTGGTAGGCTAATAATGCAGCCACATAGACCTTCAAGGTGGGGTGAGCCAGGCCTGCAGAGAGACGTGCATGCAAAAACTCCAGCACTGTACCAACCGGGCAGTTAACTGGGTCAAGCTGGCAGTCTTCGCCCCAGGAAATGAACACTTTCCACTTCAATGCATACAGTTTCCTTGTAGAGGGAGCTCTAGATTGTAAAATGGTCTCAACAACCTCTGTTGAGAGACTGGAAGCTTAACCATAAAGCTTAAACCATAAAGGAAGCACCAGGTCCATCCCATCCCTGTGGCTAACTCAGTTACTACTATCATGGGTCTACCCTCATCTGCTGAGCCTGAGGGCAATGCATTTACCGGGTATATGGAATATGACAGCAGATTTTCTGTCACAGCAGTGCCCCCATCTGGGGGAGTGGAGGCTGAACCTGGGGTGGTGCAGGCCATCTGGCACTGATACAGCAGGGCAGAGGTTGAACATTTCGTCTCTTAAGCCACAACGTACTGTCCCCTGTGGTTTTTTCTAGGGGAATCAACAAGCCCCTTGGGCCATGACTGACTGGCACACAGGTGGCCCCAGCAGCCTCTATATGCCTTCCCACCGGACCCGCTGATACTGCACACTTTGAAGAGGATCCACAGGGAGGATCACAGAGTATATACAGAGTGAGTGGAAATCCTGGTAAGGTGGAGGTGGTGCAAGACTAGAAACACCCTGTGCATTTAGTGGAATTGCATTCATTTCCAAGTTTGCAAGTTACTATTATCACTTTGTGCATAATTTGGCTGCTCCTTTACACCAATTTGTGAGTGAAGTGAGTGGACCCAAAAGAAAAACAAAAGAATGGTAAGATTCCTCAGGTCCCCTTGCAATCAGTATGGAATGAGGTATGCAAGAGGCATTTGTGTTGGAGGTGGATGCCAGCCATGGGGGCTGGAAACCATTCTCTCTAAAGAGTATGATGGAAAACTTTAACCAATTGCCTATGCTAGTTGGGGTTTGAGACCTATTGGGAGAATGGGCAGTAACTGAGAAGTTCTGTGTGTATTTGTTTGTGAGTAATTTTGTTATTTGTATTGATAATAATCTCAATAAGTCATCTTTAGATGGCCAAGTTAGGGGCTGTGGTAGGCATCTCAGTTGGCCTCATTAAATTTTACCATAAAATACCGTCCATTGGTTCCATCATTTTGGGCCTCCAGGACGAATCCACTCTGGTCAAATTTAATAGTAGGATAATTCAGCAGCTTTGTAGGACTTATAGAGTTTAGAAAAACAGGATTATTCCTTACCATCCTCAAGGAAATGGTCAGTGTGAATGTTTTAATCATATGCGTCATGACCCCCTTTGGACCCCTCCACCTGAGCAAATAATTTTTCCTTTGGGGGGTGCTTTTGGCTATCATTTATGCATTGACAAAAATTTTAGGGGGTAAATTGTTCAAGTTCAAGTTTATTTATAAAGCGCTTTTCACAGTGGGACATTGTTACAAAGCACGCAAGATATTGCGGCAAGATAGATCACTGAAGATCACTGAAAGGCACATCTATTTAAGGACAGATGAAAGGGACAGCAAAGTAATAATAGTGTGCATTACTACTTTGGAGTAAAGGAATAAATGGAAAGACAGCCACCATCTTTAGAGCAACAGTTACCTGTTTGGCTTGTATGCTTGTGCATTCCATTATTGATTCTCATGTTGAGGTTTTGTGACAATTGGTCACTGTTCTCCTTTCTCTTTTTTATGTGTTCCACTATTTGTAATTAGTTATTTTCCTAGCCAGCTCCAGGTTGTTGTTTTTAATGTTTTTCTGGGTTGTTTTGCAGTTAACCCCTGGGTGGCATTAAGGACAGTAAGTGATGGTAAAGTTGAATCTGTTGAACAACAGAGCCCATCAAGCCTGGCGGGGAGTGACCCATTTGGCTTGGCAGATGGACTCCAGATTGCGGTGGTCTGTAAATACTTGAAATAGATTCTCCGCTCCCTCCAGCCAGTGCCTTCCTTCCTCCAGAGGCATCTTGAGAGCGAGAAGTTCCCTGTACCCCACATGGTTTCTTTCAGCTGGCGATAGGACATGAAGACACAAGAGTGTGGTTTGTTGTCCTCTCCCCTTTGAGAAAACACTGCCCCCACTCCTATCTCAGGAAGCATCTACCTCCACTATGAAGGGCTTCTCAGGTTGCGGAAGGATGAAAAATGAGAGCAGAAGTTAAAGAACCCTGTCAAGTTTCCAAAAGGCCTAAAAATGTTAAAAAAAACTCTCTTGAGTTTCCAAAAGGCCTGCTCAGCCTCTGGACTCCAAGTAAATCTGGTTGAGGTGCTCTTGTTGAGAGTGGTCAGAGGGGCAGCCACAATGCCGAAGTTCTGAATGAACTTCTGGTAAAAGTTGGCGAACCCCTGAACCTCCTTAACTAACAAGGGGGGCGGCCAGGTGGTCACAACCTTCACCGTCTGCGGATCCATCCGAATCTGGCCTGGGGAAATAATAAAGCCTAGAAACTGCACCTCAGTGGTATGACACTCACATTTTTCAAACTAAAAGGAGAGATTGTTGTCCAGGAGAACAGAGTTAACATGCTAGACATGATCCTGAGGAAAACTTGAAAAAAATCAAGATTTGGATTAACATGTCATGTAGCACATCATTTATGAGGGCCAACAGCAGGGGCTTTGTTCAGGCCAAATTGATATAGGTTTTCATTGCCTCCTATTCAGGGGGAGACAGGGATAAAATACGACCTTCAGGTGGTCTAATGCCAGGGAGTAACTCAATAGAGAACTGGAGGGGACACGGATGTGGCCTTAGCTTTACTAAAGACAGCTGTGAGGTGGTAGTCATGAGAGGGATCTCGGGACAGATAAGTGGGTCCTACAGATTTTGGAATGGGGCTAGGAACAGAGAGGAGGACTGGCAAGGAAGCCTGTAACTTTGAACTGAGCAAGAGACCCAGTCAAGGAGGGGGTTATGCTGCAGCATATGAAGCTTATGAAAGTGTCTTCACCAGCTGATGGTGACAGAAAGGACTGACCAGAGTTGAAAGGGGTGGTTGAATGGGATACCCCACTAGAGACTCCCCCCCATTGGTTCCTTCCCTAACATGATTACTCATTGACAATAGAAATATTGCATTTAAAAAAATAGATAACATGAAATTTTCCTTTATCCCTTCCTTTCACTTAAAATAACTGAATAAATACTCAGCATAAAGGAGTACACCCAATTTAAAAAATACGAATTTAATCAGTAGCTCAATGAACAAAAGAACAACTTCCAAACTTTTCACAAGGCTGAGTATTATTGAACACTTCTTTAACTCCATAACATAACATTAAGGTTAAGGAAAATCTTCACAACAAAAACTACAACATCTAGTATTTAGTATGAGCACAGTGAGCTTTAAAGACAGCACCAAGTCTTCTATGCATTGAATGAACAAGTTGGTGACATATTGCAACATCTACGTTTTTCCATTCTTCAAGAATAACCTCTTTTAGAGCCTGGATGTTGGATGGGCAGTGATGCTTCAGAATTCCCCACAGGTGTTCAATTGGGTTCAGATCAGGAGACATACTTGGCCATTCAATCACCTTCACCCTGTTCTTCTTCAGAAATGCAACAGTAGCTTTAGATGTGTGTTTTGGATCATTGTTGTGCTTGAAAAGAGCATGACGACCAAGTGCACGGAGTGATGGCAGCATCACTCAGTTTTACAGTTTTAAAACCATTAGTTCCAAAAACAGTGATCTGTCTCATCACTCCCGAGTATAGAGTCCCAGTAGTCTTTATCTTTTTCAGCATGGGCCCTAGCAAATTCTAGGCATGCTTTTTTGTGCATGGGCTTTAGAAGAGGCTTCCTTCGTGGACGATGCATGCCATTCCTCTGCAATGTGTGCCGCATGGTGTCACAGGAAACAGTCACGCCAGTTTGGCTTTCTACTGCTTTAGCTAACTGCCGTGAACGTGCATGCTGATTTTCTTCAACCCTTCCCATCAGAAGATGCTCCTGTCGAGATGTTAACTTCCGTGGACAACCTGGACCTCTCTGTAAGATGATTGCATTTCTATCTTTCTTAAATTTTGAGATCACCTTTGACACAGTATTTTGACTGATATGTAAAGCCTTGCTGATCTTCTTGTTGCCCTCACATTTTTTGTGTAAAGAAATGATTTCTTTTCTCTGATTTCGTGACATTTCTCTTCCATGGGGAGCCATTGCTGAGGGCTTGTCTTTGTTAAGTAATGCCCTTTTAAAATCACCTGTCTGCTGGACACCTCTTAAATTAATCATTAGACTTACCTGTGGTTGAATGCCTGTTAATAAGAATTTTTTAGTCTTAGGTGTAGCTTTTCTCCTAAGAATTTAATTGGGTTTTTTTTTTTCATTTTTGCAACATGGGCTTGAATGAATTTCTTAGGAAAATCAGTTTTGTTTGTGTGTGCAAATAAACAAATCTTATTTGCAATCAATGGCCCCTATTTGTGGCAGTATTTTGTAGTATAGGATCTCATAGAAAATGTTGATTCTGAAAGGAAACTAAAGGTTTTCTGACAAATGTAGTGGGGTGTACTCATTTATGCTGAGCACTGTATGTGTTTTAATTTGCCAGGTATGATTTACATTTTATTTCTTTACTTTTGCAGTCTGTTGATCATTTATTCTAAATTTGAATTCATATTCTTTTGTAACATGTTTTAACCTGCCTGGCATAATGAATTGATTTTCTTGGTCTGTTTGAAGTTTTTCAGAAATTGCTATTTCCAGTTGATTAGAAGGAGTCCGATGTTACAGCAAAGTTTTGTGTCCATGAGATCCACGTATATCTGTACAGTGTAAGACTCAAGCCCTAAATTACGATCAACTGCTTTGAATCAACATATCAAATATAAATTTGAGTCAGTTAAGAATTAACCATGTAGTTGATAAAGCCAAATTATAATCAATTGCGTAAAATCTTATAAAAGTTTATCTCCTCCAGTGATCCGTGCTATCACTGCATTGTCATCAGTGAACTTCAAAATGATGTCCTTGTGGGAGACGACCAAGTCATGTGTGCAGATGATGGGACGGAGAACACATTGTGGGGTGACAATGTTCATTAAGACTGTCTTTGAGGTTTTATTTCCAATCCTCACAGGCTGCGGCTTGCCAGTCAGGAAATCTAGGAGCCAGTCGCAGAGTGAGGGGTGCAGTCCAAGAGTAAACAGTTTATGGGTGAGTTTATTGGGGATGACTGTGTTGAGGGCAGATCTGTAGCCAATGAAGAGCATTCTGATTGTAGGTGTCTTTATCTTCCAGGTGAGAGAGAGAAATATGTATGCAATACATATTTCCTCCAAAATAAAATGCAATATTAACCTTGTTACACATGTTTTTAAGCACAAAGGCATTTTATTACATTCCTGAGGATAACTCAAAATAGTTTCTGTACCTATGCATTTATTAGAGTTATTACGGCTGAAAAAAGGCCAGATGCGTGAATGCTGGAAGTGAATAGTGTGGGCATTACTGTTGTTGTATCAAAAAATGTTGCAAAAATGCATAAGTTATGTATTAAAAAAAGTTAACAAAGCGGCCTGTCATATCATTGCCTTTCTGTCACCCTTAAGACCCATAAGCCCATTTCTAATCTGGAAACCAGAAGAACTACAAATTTACTGGAAATTGTAGTTTATAGATACAAAATATTGTTCTACAGTAATGGTTAATATGTTTGCTTGGCCCCCTCAGAAATGTAATAAACTAGTTGCTTAAAGAATATAGAGCAATAAAAACAAGGAAAAGTCTTCTGATTAAATGTTTAGTGATAGTGCTTAAATTTTAAAAACAATCAATAAGAAAAATGTGAGGGGTGGACAAAACAAGTAGTTAATAAAGCTACTCTGAATGAGAATTAATTGGACAAATCTCTGTCGTTTTAAACAAATCTCGTTCCCTCTCAAAAGAATAAGTATGATAAAAGTATGATAACTTCTAAATAATCAAGCCCTAAATTAGATCAACTGACGCTTTGAAACAACTTATCAAATATAAATTAGAGTCAGATTAGAATTAACCATATAGTTGATAAAGCCAAAATATAATCAATCACATAAAATCAGAACAACTTGACAGCAGAGCTGTCTATACTCAAACAAGTCTTGTCTTGTATCTAAAACACCCAAAACGAGTGTTAAACAGTCTTCTGTCAGTCAAGAAGTTCTGAAGGTCACATTTCAGCACACAAAGATATAACAAACTGGTTCATGACAACATCCCATAAAACCTTAATGGGGTTTTCATAAACATTCCCTCTTATCAGAGTTTATATAGACCAAATAATTAATGAAGCTCCACAACACAAACAATTTCTGTGTGAGGATCCTTCACTACCCCTCTTATTCATACCTTATTTATTCATATAACCAAATTAATGATTATTGTAAGCAGACTTCCATAAATCTTTATCAAAACACATCTATAAAAGGTTTGGATGGCCAGTCTATACTTTTTCCTTTATACATTGTGACAAATGGACCGTCGGCGAGCTCGTCGAGGCTGTGGAGCTGGCGGAAGCGGCCCAACACCGGGAGGCTGGGGAGCGAGCGCCGCCTTTTCCCCGGAGGGTGAACCAGGGGCGACGCCTGCCAGAGGGTACCCAGCGGTCAGTAGGCAGGCCGGCCGCCCCCGGCATGCAGGACGAACCCATGCCAACGGAAGCACCACACCCACACAGTCGGGCCTGGCTGGCAGGCTGCGCTGTACACCAGGAGCCATCCAGTGAAGGAAGGCCACGGCGAAGGCTATTGCCCAGGAGCTCTTCCTCCTCTGCACCCGGGTTGGCATCCCAGCGGAGATACTGATCGACCAAGGGACCCCCTTCATGTCCCGGCTGTTGGCGGATCTCTGTCTGCTCCTCAAGGTCAAGCAGCTCCGCACCTCCATCTACCACCCACAGACGGACAGGCTCGTTAAGCACTTCAACCAGACCCTGAAGCAGATGCTGCGGAAGGTGGCCACCGAGGATTGGCGCGATTGGGACCGGATGCTGCCTTATGTCCTCTTATGTCCTGCCTCGGAAGTTCCCCAAGCTTCCACAGGGTTCACCCCCTTTGAGCTTCTCTTTGGGCGGCAACCCCGGGGGCTTCTCAATGTCGCAAGAGAGGCCTGGGAGCAGCAGCCGGCCCCAATGCGGTCCACCATCAAGCACGTTCGGGAGATGCGGGAGAGGATCGACAGAGTGATGCCGTTGGTCCAGGAACATCTGGCGAAGGCACAGCAGGCCCAACAGCGGTACTTTAATCGGGCGACCCAATCACGGGAGTTTCAGCCGGGAGATCACATCATGGTCCTGGTCCCCACGTCGGCCTGCAAGTTCTTGGCATCCTGGCAAGGGCCCTACACCATCACGGAGAGGGTGGGCCTGGTTACATACCGTGTGCGCCAGCCCCGCAAAAGAAAGGAATACCAGCTGTATCATATAAACCTCCTCAAACGCTGGATGGGGACCAGGAGCCACCTCTCGGCCCTGACCACCGCAAGCCCCGTGGTGGTCGACATCAACCCCCACCTGTCGGCCGTCCAGAAGACGGAGTTACAACATCTGGTCGGTCAGTTCCCTGATGTGTTCTCCACCTTCCCTGGGCGGACCCACATCATCCAGCACGATATCCATACGCTGCCTGGAGTCATCGTCCGGCAGCGGCCCTACCACGTCCCTGAGGCTCGGCGCCAGGCAATAGAGGAGGAGGTACAGGAAATGCTGAAGTTGGGGATAATTGAACCATCACGCAGCCCATGGTCCAGCCCAATTGTGATGGTACCAAAGCTAGATGGCACCCTCCGCTTCTGCAACGACTTCCGCCGACTCAACAAGGTCTCGGAGTTTAATGGCTACCCAATGCCCCATGTAGACGAGCTACTGGATCGCCTGGGGAGGGCCCGGTTCATCTCCACCCTGGACCTCATGAAGGGCTACTGGCAGTTCGCCCTGACAGAAGAAGCCAAGCCGAAAATGACCTTCTCCACCCTGAGCGGTCACTGGCAGTACCAGGCCCTCCCCTTCGGCCTACACAGGGCCCCCGCCATGTTCCAACGTATGATGTAAGTCCTGCTGTGCCCCCACCAGGCCTACGCTGCAGCATACCTGGACAATGTAGTTGTCCACTCCAAGCGGTGGGAGGACCACCTGGACAGACTGTGGAGGGTGCTGTTGGAGCTCCGGCAGGCTGGACTCACTGCCAACCCCAAGAAGTGCCACTTTGCACTCTCTGAGGCCAAATACCTGGGGTACCAAGTCGGTCGTGGCCTCATCTGTCCCCAAGAGAAGAAGGTGGCAGCTATCCTGTCCGCACCACGGCCCTCCACCAAGACCCAGGTACGAGCGTTTTTGGGGTTGGCAGGTTATTACCGCTGTTACAGAAATTGTTCGGGATATGAACAATTTCTGTAGCAATCTGCTTTCTCATAAATAATCAACAACCTTAAAAACACATCTGTAAGGATTTGACATTGTCAGTGGATCCATATTTGTGCACTTGGCACCTACTTCACCTTCTGGTTTGGTACAATTAAAATCCCCCAAAATCATCATGAAAACATATTCTTTACCACTGCTTATTGCTGGTGATTTAGCGTTTTTAAGCTTTAACTTTTTAATTTTCCAGCTGCGACTCTTAAAGCTCAGAATGTCTCGCAGAATGAAGATACCCAACTGGAATTCACAAATTGTCATGACTCCTTCCTACAGCGTTTCGCAAGGTTAAGATTTGGGAGTTATTTTACATTACATTTGAGCTAATTTACATTAAGCTGTGAGTAGTGTGTCAGCTGTGTGAGTAGTATGAGTTTTTGCCTGTAACACCAGGCCAGCAGAGGGAGACCTCTCCCCGGGACTATCTGAGCTCGCTCCCTCTGCTTTCCTTTGCAGCAGCTTCCTCCTTGCTGGCCATAAAAGAGAGGCCCAGGACGTTGCAGGAAACAGGAAGTTGCGATGTATTGTTTTGCCCTTCCTGTGTTTTCCCCTTTTGTTCTCTGTGTTCCTTGTGTTGGCTTTTTTGGTTTGATCTCTGTGCTGTTTCTGGCTTTTGGATATTGATTGCTGCCTGCCCTGACCTCCGCTGTGTTTATTTGGATTACGTGTTTATTTGGATTGTTTGTCTCTACTACTACCGTTTGCCTGTGATTTGACCTTGCCTGTTTTGACCATGCCTCTGAAAAGTACACCTGCTTATGAAAATTGAAATGAATGAAATGAGTATGTTACATTGTAGGTATGATAATAAGTATTAAATATATCTGCTCTCTATTTTAAATTATACTTGTATTGACAGGTCAGCGCTAGTCCCTAGCTCTGTGTGCTCCCTCTGCTTCTTTGGTGACTTCCTGTTTGCTGGCTATATAACAGCTTGCCAGCAAACAGGAAGTACCGACACCGTGACAATACTTTGCATCTGTTGTTTGTGGTGTGGTGTATTGCTCTAGTTATTAACTGATTGATGTAAGTTTTGCAAATTTAGATATGAGAATGTATTTTTGCTCAGTGAATATAGTGTTTTAAGCAAATTTAAATGTGTTTAAGCAAATTAAAGTGTAATATATATGACTGACTTCTAATTGATAGACTACAGCACATCCCTGTTTCATAAGCAATGTTTCATGTTAAATCATGCTTTTGAGCAGCATTTACACTTTCCTTATGGGTTTTACATACTGTGTCCTTATTAAAGTTTCTTGTTTATCATCTGAGTTCAGCTTGAATGGAGATTACTTATTGGGAGGCCTTTTTCCAATACATGAAGTTGAACAGGCAACATCCATGTTCTCTTCAGAGGCCATTGAATGTCTTAGGTAAGCAAAAGCTTTTTATTTTGTCATAAACTAGGTTTAACAAATGCATTGTATATCTATTGTTATTCTTACTAGGGAAAATTAAGCAGCATTTCTAAGATGATTTTTAAATGCGCAACTTCTCCACTGATGTTTTCTAGGCACACTTTCTCAAAATCTGGCTATCAGATGTTCCAAGTCATGAGATTTGCTGTTGAGGAAATCAATAACTCCACAACCCTGCTGCCCAATGTTACTCTGGGCTATGAAATTTTTGACCATTGTTCTGACACTAGGAATTTTCCTTCAATCTTCAGTTTTGTCTCACAGAATGGATCAATAAAACCTCAAGAAAAACTCAACAGCCATCAGCCTAAAGTTATTGCTTTAACAGGACCATATGGAAGCACCAAAACTCTTACAATTGTACCCCTTGTCACAATGGATCTTATTCCAATGGTATGTCTGTTAGTTTACAGTTCACATAAAGAGAAACATTTATACTGTGTGAAGTTGTCACTAAGCCTGTGTCAGTGTATCTCACAATATTCGAAATACATTTTTCTTTTACCTAAAAGTTGTATTGACTTCCAACACACAGGTAATGAGGTCAAAGATATACAGTGATCAGCATAAAGGAGTACACCCTTTAAAAAGTATGAGTTTAATCAGTAGCTCAATGAACAAAACACCCCAAAACAAAACTACTACATCTAACATTTTGTATGAGCACCGTGACTTTTAAAGACAGCACCAAGTCTTCTATGCACGGAATGAACAATTTGGCGACATATTGCAACATCTATCTTTTTTCATTCTTCAAGAATAACCTCTTTTTGAGCCTGGATGCTGGATGTGATGGAGTAATGCTCAACTTGTCGCTTCTTCTTCAGGACAGAGCAATACATTGTTCAGTTCGTGATATCATCAATGAAATGCAGCCCCCCATACATAAAATTTTGTAATCTTAAGTGTGGCTTTTCTCCTAAGACTATAATTGGGATGTACTCGTTTTGCAACTTGGGCTTGAATAAATTTGTTAGGAAAATCACTTTTTGTGTGTGCAAATTAACAAATTTGTTTGCGATCAATGGCCCACATTTGTGGGAGTAATTTGTAGTATAGTATCTCAAAGAAAATGTTGATATTTCTGACAAATGTAGTGGGGTGTACTCATTTATGCTTAGCACTGTAGATAAAGTTATATTACATTTACATATAATTGTATTAAATGTCAACCATCCACATTTAATGCTAATTTAATTGTTTGTAAAACATTTTTTTATCTTTTAAAGGTGAATTATGGAGCCTCTAGTTATGCATTAAGTAACAAACTTCAGTATCCCTCTTTTCTAAGAACAATTCCTAGCAACAAAGATTTAATACAGATGATCATTCACATCATAAAGTGGTTTGGATGGAACTGGGTTGCGTTTCTTGGTAGTCCAGACAATTACAGTGAGGATGGCCTGCAATTGTTTAACAATTATCTCAGAAATACTGGTATTTGTTTGGCCTATCAAGAGGCTCTTAGCCAAAGGGCAAACTACAGTCAAACTCTTAAAAAGATTGATAAGCTTAACATCAATGTTATTGTGGTTTTCACTGTGCCACAGTATGCAAAAAACATAATCAAAGCAGCCATAGCAAACAACATCCGAGACAAAGTTTGGATTGCAGGTGAAACATGGTCTATGAATCAACAGCTTCAAAGAGAACCAGGAATTGAGAAAATTGGAACAATTATTGGCATCACAGAGAGATTATTGTCATTGCCCGGATTTAATGAATTCATTTATAAAACCAAAGGAACAACAAATGCTTATAGTAATGACAACATTAAGAGTGAAGTCCAGACTAAAACATGTAATCAAGACTGTGACAACTGTACACTATTGACTGCAGAGGAAATTATAAATGAAGATCCTACTTTCTCCTTTGCCATCTATGCTGCTATATATACCATTGCTCATGCATTACATGAAGTTCTGCAGTGCAA
>JBAJNP010001490.1:0-60955 GCA_036877545.1 Yasuhikotakia modesta
TCTGTCTGTCTGTCTGTCTTTCTCAGGGTGTAATAGTGATTCATGAAGTGAACAAGGGCGGAGCGGCACACAGAGACGGTCGGTTGTTGGCAGGAGATCATATACTAGAGGTAAAAGCTGCACCGTTGACCAACAGTTTTTCATTTCACACTGAGCCAAGCCGTGTACACTCAGTTACATACAGGAACAACAAGTTCACAGTTTAGATGAGGAGAAATTGGAATCAGCGGTGCTCAGGAACAGATTGTACAGTTTGAACTCAACTAAATATTCAAACAAAAACTTTAAATCAAAAATATTCCATCCCAAGGCTCTTTGAATGGCTGTTGAGTGCAATCATTGTTCTCTTCAAGGTAAACGGCATTGATCTGAGAATGGCCACTCACGAGGAGGCCTTGAGTGTCCTGCGCTTGAGCCCACAGCGTGTGCAGCTGTGTGTGTACAGAGATCCTGTTACAGACACACAACACAACCACGCCGAACGCACTCTTCAGAACCACTCACCCGAGGACATGTGGGACCTCTTCAGCGTCGACCTGAACTTAGAACCAGGACAGGGCTTGGGGCTTTGCATTGTGGGTAAAATGTGAGTGGATTTGTTATCAAACAAGCTACATATACAACTTGCTGATAAACTTCTGTATGGCATGAATACATATACGAACACGGCAGATTGAACCGAATGCACACAGATTGTTTTGTCCGCGTCTTGCAGGAATGACACGGGAATCTTTGTGTCTGGGATAACAAGGGGAGGGGTGTCGGACCTGGATGGGAGGCTGTTGCTAGGTGACCAGATTTTGTCAGTGAATGGGGATGACATCAGAGCGGTGTCTCAGGAATATGCCAGCACACTGCTGCAGGTGCACACAAACACATGCCTCTCAGGAATAAAGCAATTAATGCAATTTCCTGAAGTACCTTTTTTCCATAATTAATAATTAATGCAATTTCCTTCATAATTGCCGCAGAAGTGATTGTTTGTGTGGCGTGTGTGTTTATAGAGCTGTAGCGGGTCTGTGCATTTGGAGGTGGCGCGTTTCAAAGCTTTTGCACACTATTCAAATGAAGACCAGGTAAATGTGATATACAATATAACAATGTGTCATTACAGCTGTTAGAAAGTGCCTTGCGAACATTTAATTCAATTTCATTTAATTTTATTTTTACAGTGTTCACAATGTGTAAAATAGCTTTACAGAAACATACACAGACTATTTTCAATTTTTGTACAATGGAAATAATATATTATTTTACTGATATTATACTGATATTATTTTACTGATACTGTAGCTGAGCTACATGAGTTAATAGAAATTAACTCACTAACTTAGAAATCATCTTTATAAATTAGTTAAAAATGTAAAGGTTATATTATGTTAATAATAATTTGATTATTTATACAGTGTCAGATGTATGAATGTTGGTCATCGTTGAGTAAAGGACACATATTTAGCTTTCATAAGGGTGTCAGCATGTCACTGTTCAGGTTGTTGAAACATCTTTTGAGATGTTGTCTGTTGAATCTGTTGTCTGTGTTGTGGCAGTTGGGTGGAGTCTCTCAGCACTCGTCTCTCTGCACTCATGACTGTAAGAACATCTGACACAGCAAATCATTAATCTATTAGTTATATTCATCAGTGCACTCAGTCAATATTCATGTCATTTGCACAGCTATGGATGGAAACGTGGACATCAGAACTGTTACTGTTCAGAAGGTGAGTTCGGTTTACATGTACTTTTTTCATGAGGGCTGGACAAATTTTACAATTAGTAAATTGGCTTATATTTGTTTCACAAGTTGTTATTCAAAACATTATATATATAGTTTTAGATATATGATTTTATAAATATATATTATATTCTCAAAACAACTTGCAGACATAACAAAGCAAATTAATTAATATAAAAATAATTAAAAAATTAATTTTGGTTTAATTTTTTATTTAATCTCTAATAAATAAAATGGTTTGATGTATGAATGTAATCTTATGTATAGTAAAATATATTTGAAAAATTATTATTAAAAAAAGTTCAATTTGTTTCAATCAGTTTATCAATTTGATTATAAAATAATTTAAAAATAACAAATTTATTCATGTGTTATTTATTTAAAAAGTATTATATCGTTCTAAAGGTATTTTATTATTCTTAAAATACCTTTACACCAATACACCAATTTCAGTTCCTCAATTTCATGCACAACTCAATTTCAAATGGTGCACAGAGCTGCCTTCAGCACAGTAACTATCCGATATTAACTGTAAAGTGGCAGTAAACGGGTGTGATTCTGTCCCAGCATGAGTGCGATTCTTTGGAGCTGGAAGTGCGAGACACACAGGGAGATGCGATGATGTACATCTCCAATCTGGACTCTACCACAACTTCAGCACAATCAGGACTCCTGCAGGTAGAGAGAGAGAGAGAGAGAGAGAGAGAGAGAGAGAGTCTGTGTCACAATATCACAGACAGAAGCTGATCTCTCCTGATTTGACCCTTTGTTCTGTTGTGTAAATTTGTTGATATTTTTACACTGTTTTCTTAGTTCCTTTTTTGCATTTTGTCTACTAAATATTTGCACTGTTTCTATTACATTACACACATTTGGTATTCAGCCTAGCTGCCTTGCATTGGCAATACAAATGTAGAGTTTTTGCCATGCCAGTGAAGCACCCTTAAATTGAAATTTGAGAGAGAGAGAGAGAGAGAGAGAGAGAGAAGAACTTGTAACTACTAACTGCCTTCCAAATAATCAGCAGAATTGAATTTTCAGCTCGGCGCCAGATTGATCAGCATTAACGGTAAATCAACACAAAAGCTCTCAGTGACCGAGGCAAAAACACTGGTGAGAAACAGCAGCGGCACCGTCACACTGCAGGTGTGTCTTCAGACACAAAACAAATGCTACGTCACCCACCGCAACAACCATAATCAACGCTCTGCACACAGCTCTTCTTCTATTGATCCTCACACGTGTGTTTGATTACAGGTGATGCAGAGTGGATGTGTGGGCAGACCCAGTCTCAGTAGAGATCAATCATCTTTAATTCCCTCCTCACCCGGACTCTCAGAAAATCACAGCAACCCTCAGAGGTATTTACACATTTATGTTCCTTATCTGTGGTTAGGGGAGAAATTTTAGACAGTATTTCCTGGCTGTTTTATAGCGTAGATTAAGCTCTTGTTTTGTGATGTATTGTTATTGGGTTACGATGACAAAAATAGTATTTTTTACTATTTTTACTGTGATAGATGTTACTAGGTACTTGATGCGTAGTACGTTATTGCCCAATACCCTTGTTTACATAAAATACATTATATCTCTCTTGAGAATTGTTATGTGTGCAGCACATAATGAGTAATTGTGTAGTTTATTTACAGCATTGCCTGTTTTGATTATCATGCAGGACTGTTACTAAAATTTACAAGACATTTTTTTTCTCTTGGACAGAGAGTAGGATATGCATACCATAAAGCTATAGCTATGTTGTGTGCATTATACACACACACACACATACATACACACACACACACACACACACACGTATACATATATATACACACACATATATATATATATATATATATATATATATATATATATACACATGTATATACACACATATACCATAAAGAGACCTGAAAAGCATGTAATTCATGATTGCATTTACGCTTCACTGCCGGTTTCATCGCAGTTTCTCATTCAGCCCAAGAATTACACATTTGTACTGAAATGTCTGCTTTTGTATGTCTCAGAGTTTGTGTCTGCAGCCGTACAGCATGTTCAACTCTAAAGTCAGCAAAATCGTATACATTAGAGTCCTCATAAAGGCCTGAAAGGGGCCTTTAGGGCACCCCGATTATTTTCCCAACAGCTCAACAGAAGTGCTTTGCTTGCTATTTTATTCACTTTTCAGCCCTTCTGAAAAATTAGCGGTTGCTCTGTTTGTCAACAGAATGTCTATTGTTTTGTAAGTTCTCCCCAGTTTCAAACCATCACCCTTGAACGCAGCACCGCTGGGCTCGGCTTCAGTATTGTGGGAGGATTTGGCAGTTCCCATGGTGACCTGCCCATCTACGTGAAGAATGTTTTTCCAAAGGTATTCTGGAAACTGACATGGCCCAACACACTTTGTCCTACAGAGCTGCATGAAATTAACAAGGTTAGTCAGTTAAAATGTTATATTACACAGGGAGCTGCACTGGATGACGGGCGTTTGCGTCGCGGCGATCAGCTGCTGGCGGTAAATGGGCGGAGTCTGGAGGGTGTCACTCACTGTGAGGCTGTTGAGCTCCTGAGACAAACCAGCGGGACTGTTACTCTACAAGTACTCTCAAAAAGACCACCAACAAGCTGATAATGTCTCACAGAAGAGTGCGTTTCCACCCTCTCCTCTCTAAGATGACTGTCATAAACCTCAAGGGAACAGATGCCTGTAACATGAAAAGACTTCAAACTCAGCTTCTCAAAATATATGCAGTCAATTCCAGTGATTGCAAGAACCTCTCAAAAACAAATGTGACACTAGACATAAAGCGGAAGCCAACAGATACTAATGCTAAACCGATTCCCTTTTTCCGTCACGTATCTGTTTTTGTACTGTTGCTTGTTATTTATATTGCTACAAAGTCTTGTAATAATGTCCATTATTTAACGTTCACTTTTTAACATCCCATAATTCTGATATGAATTAAGACTTACCTCAAAAATGGTGTAGCTAATTCTCAGGAGCTTTATCCATAAATAGAAGCATGGTTCAATTATTTGATAAATACACAGGTAGGGAATCATAAACCATGCAATGCAACATTTATGAGACTATTGTAAGGACTAAATTAATATAGCAAACATTTTCAGAACGTAACAAAGCATAATTATTGCATTGCTGTATGCTGTATGTATCATACAGCTGTATGCTGTATGACGTATCACATTTAGCCCTGATTGTTTAGAACAAACTCTTAGATGCCTTTTCTCGGTGTAAATTTCACTGTATAAGTAATACATTATTTTATTGCTGTAAATAGGTATTTATGTTAGTCTGTAGGTATTAAAGTATACTGCAATGTTCATTTCCCTTTCTGTAGAAATACATTTAGTGTTATTCACTGAGATTTCTGTGAGCACAAATTTACTTTTACCATTCTGGGCCACCGATGTCTGATCAATATATCTGATGTGCGTCAAGTACAATGAGCCACGAACACAATCATAAACACACACAATGCATCACAATGACATAATCCTCATTTTAATTATCAAATCGCTCACATTTACAGAATAATCTTCAGACTAGTAACACAACATCCGTCTGTATTCAAAAGTGCTGCCATAGAAAAGCTACAAAACAGATTTTATATAACTGCAGGTATCCAAAAAAAAGAAAATTCTAATAGGGCAGATGCTTATTTACAATATGTTCACAAAGGGTCACTGAGTTTGCATTCAGAAAAAGAAGTTCGACAATTGTAATGTTTTTATTGACTGTACCTAAACATCAGGCATGTTTTTTCCCACCTTGTTGCAAGAGTAACATTGAGTGCCATTAATACTGCGCATACCTTTGAATGAATACACCATTAACTGCAAGGGTTAACAGAATTATGCATGTGCTAAGCTGAATGCTTTTGATGAATGAATGTGAAGTATATAACATCTTTTGTGTGTGTGCCGTCCAACCCCCGCTGCTGGTCCCTGCAGTGTCTCCGCTCTCCTGAAAGCAGCTTAAACTAAATGATGGTTTTCAGGACGTGTACAAGTATGACTCATAGACACAGTTCTGTTTATAGAGCTGATGTCATTCCTGTGTCACCCAATCACATCTTAATGAAAGCCGGGAGAGGCGGGGTTTGTCTCTGTCTCAGCCTCAGTTCTTTCCCTTTCCTTTCCCCTTGCCTTTCCCCTTCCCAGAATCCCCTGCTTTCTCCTGCTTGGCTTCTTTTTTCACAGGTTTGGTTTTCTTCTGCTGTAAAAATAGAAAGACAGAGATCCTATGAACGCTGGTGCATTTACCAACCTGAATGAAAAACTACAAAATAACTGGCGGTAAACTGCACAGCCAATAGTGTGCGGACACCGGAAAATCACATGCTTGTGTGCCTGTTAAATGTTTAACTTCAAAACCATTAATAAGGATGTTGGTTTTTCCTTTGTTGCTAAAAGTGGTTCCACCACTTATCTGAAGGCTTTCCACTAGATGTAGGATTAGCATCTATACAGAGACAAGAGCATCAATATGGTCTGAGGCTGATGGATGAGTCCTCATGGTCCCCAAACCAAGTCACTTACTTTACAAATTTGGCAGCCGCTTTTAACCCTGCATGTATATTCATTTTTTTAACAGTACTTGTTCCCTGTTGCTAACCCAATGCTCTTCAAAGCGAGCTACAGAGAAACTCTGTAGCTCAGAGAAAAGTTTGCAGACCAGTTTGCAGACAAATAAACCCTTTCATGTATCTTACAAATGCAAAGAGGCTTTTAATGCACCAGATTTTAGTGAAATAGTTTGTCAGATGGCTGCATGCGTGATGTTATTTGCCTCTTAGTAACAGGTGTAGGAAAAAGCCAGGCGCATTAAATACATCACATAGTCATTTTTAGAATGCTATTCTTTAAATATAAACTATACATCATTCTTCTCAAGAGATTACATGTGTGAATGCAAGTTAAATACAACTTGAACACTGATGGATAACTGTTTGAGGTGAGAGCTGTTGAATTACTATTATCTACCTTGATCATGGCGTCTGAGGTAAGTCCATCGTCCTCTTCCTCCTCCTGGACCTGAGATTCACTGTCAAGCTCTCCTACGAGCTCAGGGTCAACGGCACCTTTGCGGCTTTTCTTGACCACGTGTAGGGAGTATGGAGTCATGTGAGACTCCCTGTTGTATGCCCGTGTGAACGCGGCTTTCACCTGCAGGGCGAGACAACAGAAGGGCAAAAACAGAGCTGATTGGGGGAAGTGTGGCAGATACCTCCAGCTGTTTTATAGTTAAAGCACAATTAACTTAGACTGAGCAGGCATCTGTCAAAGCAATGAACTGTCAACAGGACCACCAGTCTCATGTCCTGGAGGGAAAGTCTACAATATGTTCAGGAAATATTCAACACACACACACTCACCTTTGAATCTAGTTTAGAGTAAGGATCTGGCTCTCCGCCCCATGTGCTGATCTCCATCATGTTATCCACATCCTCTTTGATGATGTCATAATCATCCATGAGCTTCACGCTCTGATTGGCTCCCTCCACGCCTTGGGACCGAAGAGGCTCCAATATTGCTGAGCGCAAATACTGCAGATAATCCAGATTTATTGCTTCCTTACTGCTTAACGTCCTGAAAATGAGAAAATGTGTCACAGACGAGATTTTAGCTAAGCAAATACGTGCTTAAAACTTCCTGCTTTAGATATGAAGGTGGAAAGAGATAAAAGTGTGTGTGTGTGTGTGTGTGCGTTCTTACTTTAGACTCGTGTGTGAAGCTAACTCCTGTAAAATGCGGCTGTATTTGCCGGCTGAAGAGAACTTGCCCAACCAGCTGGGAAAAGTTGGAAACTGACTCATGTAACCGCGCATCAGTTCCCCAGGCAAAACACTCGCATAGATCGCCTGAAAATAAACACACAGATGTATGAAAAATCTTTGTTTGTATAAACTGACCTATGCAAAAATACCCAACCTATCTCTATGCAAGCGGTTTTGTACAAATCAATAAATAAAGGCTCAATGAAGGTTCACTTATGCTTATTTCATCTAAAACATGACAAAATGCAGCGACATTTTGTTCTGCAAAGACGGGAAATTTCAACAGTTCACTGAAATTCTTGACCTAAAAGATCTCAGCTAGTTAAAGTGTGTTGACTGCTAAAACTATGGTGCAGATTTTATAGACGGCATAAGAAACTCAGCTTAGTTTATTAAAAAAAACTAACAGCAAGTCACTAAATATTTTCCTCACAATGTTTTTCTGCAACAAAACCGTGACAAATGTGGATTTTGAAAGATTTCACCCTCAAGTGACTAATACTTCAATGCAATGTCCTATATACACATTATATATAAACACAGGCTTTGTGCTCATATGAGGCTTTTGTTCATTCAGGGGAAAAATCTTATTGTCTTCATCTGGCTTAGAACTGAAGAGTCTGATTAAATAATAGTTCCAGCACCTGAAGCTGCTGACGTCAGTTAGTACCTCAGCGGTGATGGGATCAGTTAGAGTGTGTTACCTGTGTGGGGAGCAGAGACCAGGCCTGTCTGGAGCGGATCTGCTTATCCACCAAATCTCCATCACAGATGCTGTCTGCCGCTTTACTCAACAACACCAAATGATTCTTCATATTTCCCCTAACAAGCAAAAAAACAACAAGCTTAGATCATTACGCTCTCAACTGCAGTTAACTGCTGTGTGTGTGCAGTCTGTCTGTAAAACTCACCCTGCAGCCGCTGGTCGGACGTGTATGTAGTTCTCTTGTACAAACAGGGGAGCCAGCGAATAGTCGTGGAAGAAAAGATCTGACTTGTCAATAAAAGACATGTGGGCGGTTTCCTCTCCCGAGGCAAAAACCTTCCGACACACATCAAACGGACCCTGAGCACATAAACACACAGATACCGTCATTCGCTCGAGTCTCGGACCGTACGCAGCATTTAACAGTGAGTTCATGTACCAGTTTCATGTCCTTCTTAGCATTGTTAGCATCAGCTTTGGCTTGGTCATAGGTCATGACTTTGTCTTTAGCCGACCACATGCTCAGGTTATGCAGCACCTAGGAACAGAAATATAACTTTAATATAACAATGTAAGACACGAGAAAAAAGCTTTACATACAATTTCTAAATGTAATTTTAAAAAATGAACTAGTAGAATAATCAAACATTTTTGCCTACATCATACCTGTCTAATGTCCTGATTGGATGCCAGGATTATTTCATTAAGTGCTGGGGGCGGGATCTTCAGCCCCTCTTTGAAACATACAGACATCATCGCCCCCTGTTCAGCCAATAAGAAATAATTTATTATTATTCTCCCAATAACATTAACTAAAATAAAACGCCCGATAAACAAAAAAGAACTTAATAAATATATAAATATCAAATATTTCAAACATAAATCTGTACTTTTTAAAATGATTTTAAAACAAAGACAAAATTAATATTAAATAAGAATTATTTAAGACATTTAGGTCAAATTAGCAACTTAGACACTGACCACAATAACTGCCAAGCTGCTGATAATCTATTTTATACATTTAAACTGTTGAATTCATTCTAACATTTTATTTAAAATGTATTACATATAAACAGTATAAAACTAAATTTTACCAAACACATGGGTAAAAAAAACAAAAAACAAAAGTTATTCCCATTTAACCATGTTGATTTAATTAGAAAGTCGTCTGAAACTCAGAACCTTAATCTGCTCCAGTCGGGGCCTCTGGAAGCGCAGGTCATAACAGTGATTGGCCAGCGAGCGAATCTTCTGGTGATTCCGGTCGTTACACATGCAGATGATGGGAATCTTTGACTGTTTTATCAGCCCAATCATTTCCTGTGTGGGTCAAAGGGCAAAGCAGAGGTCAAACTCTACTCTACACTGGGTTAGAAACGCCATTCTAGCAAACTGCTCCTATTTGCTGTCAGAAGGCGGCTTACTGCATAAAATATTGTATCCCATAATGCAATTTTAATATTAAACGTGTGTGTTCGGTGTTTAATATTGTTATTATTATGTGGTACCTACTAAAAAACTGTGATAACTATATAAAACCATTAAAGCTGAAAGGATTATTTTATTATTTTAACTCTAGTTGTTCTGTTTTTTTTATAGTATGCAAAAAAACAGTGAACACTGCACAGTATTCACTGTAGAATAAGCCGATATTCCCTTCTGTAAACACCATCACCACTTGTGTTCTTTGAGCTCCACCTCTGGGAGAGAGAGAGAATGCAGTGTGGAATGTGTGTGTGAGGGTTTGTGTATGTGAGAGTGTGTGAGGGTTTGTGTATGTGTGCGTGCACCTGTATTCCTCCTCTGTCTTCATTTCCTGCCATCCCGTCCACCTCGTCCATTATAAGGACGTGTTTACTGCTCACTGTCTGAGATGCACCTGCCACCATTAAACACCGACAAACAGTATTTATATTATAATTACCGCCCAATCAAGTACATCCTTAAATAAGCTTAGCGGCCACAACCGGAATACACCGTTAATGGTACATTAGGTTTAACTCCAAGTTACTCCACAGACGCCAGCGGATGAATTAGCTATTGACTGTGATAATTACCGGTGTAGAAGTTTTTAATGCTGGTGTTGTTGAGGGATTCTGCGATCACTTCTTTTAAACTGTTCTTACTTCGGGTGCAGCTGGCATTCATCTCAACGTAGCTGAAACCTAATTCCTACAAACACACATGGCAAACTGAGCAATGATGTATTAAGCAATAAAACACGGTGTTTATAATCGTTCACTAACGATTTGACTGTTGATCCACCGCTACACACTTTAGAAAGATTATCCAGTTCAAACGGATGTTAAGTGTTAAGCAGTGATAAGGGAGAATGAACGGACCTCACAGACGAGAGCAGCAGTGGTGGTCTTCCCCACACCTGGGGGTCCGGATAACAGCGCAGCTTTGAACCCAGAACCATCATCTTTACTCCCGAACTTACCAAACTTGGTTTCTGCAGTGAATTTGTAAAAAAACACTAAGTATGTATCAGAATAGCAATCTAATGTACTTACCACTGTGTAACAGATAGAAATATACACTACCTAGTGCACATTCTACAGAATATAATATATAATGCAAGCTACCTGTAAAACTGATAAACAACTAAACACTATGCAGAAGGGTTGCTGGATGTTAAGTCACATGATCTCGCTACAGTGCATGTTTACATCATCTTGATTATCTAACATTATTTTGACATCACTGTAGCTACATTTAATGATGCTATTGTCTGTGTAAAACAAAAATTCTCTCAATGAACAACGTAGAATCTCTTTTAAAGATTCACTATAATAAACATGTCAAATCCAGTCAGTGAATTAAAATGCAGCTGGATAATTGGTCAACAAACTGGGCTGAATTATTAAAATCTGTGCACGCTTTGAGTCAATAACACTGCGCAGTAGCAGTTGTGAACTCTGAACATATCAACTGTCACACAAAATAATTTAAATACACACAAAATAATTTAAATACTAACGCGGTGCTTTAGTGTTGCCGCTGTGATGTTTGTGCCAGTTCTGTAACCATCGCAGAAGTTTGTTAGCGCAACTCTGATCCCCCTGCTGTCCAATCAGATTCTTCAGACTGTGGGGGCGGTACTTATCAACCCACAACAGACTACAACCGTCATTCTCTGAGGTTGAATGAGATCTGGGTGACGTTGTCTGGTTCTGATCAAAACTTAGACTTTTTTTCACATCTGAGCTTGAATGAGAAGCTGCAGGTTTTCCAGAGACAGAACCAGACTTGGACCTCCCCGCCGAAGGGCTTTTTTTGTTTGGGCTGGGCTCAACTTTCTTGGCTGGAGGAGTGCGTTTGCCTTTAGAGTCTGGGATCTTTGCTGTAACAGATTTATTCTGAAATATAGAAAATGCCAAACTGTTTCAGTTTGATATAGAAAAGTTTATCAAATTGCATGTGTACCTGTACAGTAAACATATTTACCATGTCTGAGACTTAAATGTTTAGTTCAAGTTGTTAACACTTGAAACTAAACAAGTCTATAGAAACTAGTAAAAATAACTAATAATTACCACAAGGAAAGGTCTGTTGCTAAGATATGTGCAAACATGTTTTCAAAATTAACTAGACAGTGAAGTGCCTACACAACATGATAACTGATGTCTTTTTAAAGCCTTATATAAATAGACTAGTTTCAGATGCTGTTTTTAAGTGGTGTTAACAAAGTGACACCACTTTGTTTCTTTTGAAAGAAACTGGATTGTTTTTGAAATTTAATTGTTTTGAAATGACAGCCAAAGACGTACATCTGAACCTGTGAGAATGTTGCGACGTTGCTTTTTTCTAAAATTGTAAGCTGGAGAAGAAAACACCAATTAAGTGATTGATGCATGACATGTCTATATTTGCCGCATTTAATTTGCATTGTCAAACGCATGCATTTTGTCAAAGCGAAAGATTTGCCTCACCTCTGCTTCTGCTGCGATTTCGTACTTTGATTTCTTGCCCGGTTTGGTTCTGATAAGTTCCAGTAACTCGTCTTCGTTAATGATCTTAGTGCCCAAACTCTCCGCCTGAGGAAGACAATAACATGTAAAAGTTACTTAAACTGCATTGAAACTTTGTAAAAGCATTTGCTTGTAAAAGTAAATGGTTCGGAAGGATAAACGGCGAATCAGAAAACATGACATGTCGACTTAAGAAAACTAGGACCTTCTCTGTTTTCGAGGCTCCACTGTCTCGTCCCAGAACGAGGTAAGTGGTTTTGCGGCTGATGTTTCCTGTGACTTTCCCGCCGTAACGCTCTATTAGTGACTTGGCGTCATCCCTCTCCATAGACTCCAATACACCCGTCAACACAAACACACAGCCCTCCAGACAGTTCTCTGCCCCCTAAACACAAACACACACAAAAAATGTGATAGAAAATAATGATTAGGTACATGAAAGGTGATCGTAAATGGCAGACATCGTATGTTTTAGGGGACATGTTTAGGACTTTGAATGTTTCACAACAAGAGAGTAAGAGAGTGAGTGTGTGTGTGTGTGTGTGACCTGTGGTATCTCTTTAGAGCCCAGTGCTTGTGGACCTTCTCTGTTCAGATAGTTTCGGTAGGCTGATGAATTTGCCCGTTTCTTCCCTAGGTCCTCAGGACTTGCCTTCTGAAACAGATGAGAACTGTTTAGGGACTATATACAGTTTATATAATTATATTCAGGGCAGAATTTGTAATCATTTGAACCCACAATATTTTCCACACAAAACTGCAGTATTACATATAATTAGATGAAATTTAATGAGGTGTCAGTGCTTATAAAAAACCCTCCAAGTTTAATGTAGTACACAAACTGGTTTACCTCTGGTTTTGCTGGCGAGGTTTTACTGGGTCCCTCAGTTTTAGGCGTCGAAAAACTTCTTGATTTTGTTCCCACGGAAGCACTTCCTGTTTTGGGTGTGGCTGCCTGTTCTGAGCTATTAGACGAGATTGGCTCTTTCTTTGGAGAAATCTTCACCTGCTTTTCACTCCTATCTTTCTTCCTTTCCTCTTCCGCTTCTTGTCGTCTTTTCATTTGAGCCAGTTTGGAGCTAGTTTTGATGGGGCTTTTTTTAGGGGACGGGTCCTTTGGTTTGACTTTGGTGTCTGAAGATTTTGCCTGAGAGACAGTCTTTGAGGGAGAGACTGAATCTACACGAGCCTGAGAAACAAGAAGTAGTAAACAAACTCATGAGACATTTGGGTTTCTGGAGCTAATGGTATGTTATACACACATACTGCTAACTAACCTTTTTCGGCAGGGGGGCTTCATCAATCATAGCTAGTGTTCTTGCAAACTCCTCATCATCATGAATCTGTTTCTCCATCTAACACAATTAAACACACTGGTTATATAAAACAAATTGTTGTCATGTTCATCTGAAATAATCTTGTCATTTAAGTCATTTTAACTACGATAATAACCCAAAATGTAGGTCATTAGATGGTAGTTTATTTATATATGTTCTACATAATATAAAATATTCATATCATATACATTGCATTTTGGAGAAAAATCTCTTATGCTCACTTAAAAAATGGATTTCTTTCTAGTTTGACCAATAGTTTAACCTTTCACAACTACCTCTATTACATAACCTTTACTTGGAAATGCGGAACTATAACTCAACAGCAGACATCACCATTAGGGCGTTTACATGACACCAATTTTTGAATAATACAGGCAGAAGCCAGCTGTGTCATTTGGCTTTTTAGAAACTGGACCATTGTCTTAGTCAGATTTAGGTATGTGGCTAAACATGTTTGTATGAAGACAACACAACTGAAATATTGCCAAATATTGTGTAAACCCAGCCAGTGTGTCCTCAACTAACCTTCATATCTTCATCCATCTGAAGTTCTCTGGCGATGGCTTCATCACTCAGTGAGTCTTCAGTGTCCTGTGTGGGCTGGATGAAACAACGCTAATAAGTTTGGATGTTTCTACATAATTTACGCACACACACCCACATTTACTCCACTCACTGCTTTCCTCTTGGTGCTGGCCACCATTTTCTTATCCGACCTTTGAACACTTGCGCTCCCAAAGAAGTCCATTACTGAGGTGGGTGTCTGTTTGGGTGGGGTGGGTGTGGTCTTAGGGGAGACGGTGGGGCGAGAGCTCCCCGCTCCTCCCTTCGTGGTCACGGCAGGGGATTTGATGGGAGATTTAATGGCGGATGTTTTCACCTCCTTAGTTTTTCCTGAGTCTGGATCCTTCTTGCCCTTTGTTGTTCCATTTTCTCTGGGTTTGGATGACTTTTTCAAAGTCTCAAATGTATTATCTGAATCTGGAAAATTGATGTGTGAATAGAATGAATATCGAATTGCGTATCTCAAAGTAATTGTAGTGAAACTACAACTACAGCACAATAAAATAGTCATTATAATTAAACACTTAAATTTAGGTTATTGTTTATTGACTATCTTACCAGAATCAGACACAAAAGTAACTGGATGTTTCTTCTCTGGTGGGGTAGTTTTCTCTTTAGTACTTTTCTTGGTCTTTTTCTCTTTCTTCTCTTCCTCAGAGTCTAAAATAAGAAGGTAAAGACATCTTAAAATAGAGCCACATATACATAAACTGCCTGCAGTATTTGTGTGTTTTGTTCACACAATGAGAGTATATAACATTTAAACAGTTAAAGGCAGGGTCAGCAATTTTTCCAGAAACATTTTATGTTGCTGAAAGTCTCCTGACATCCTGATAACATTCACTAAGGTGGTCTTAACATATTTATAGATGAATATATAATCTGTGAAAGGCACTGAACTATAAAATGTGTCAAATCATTGTATTTGTTCCAATGCAACGACAGGATGTCCTACATGCCTGTTAAAGAATGTATTTGCATAACCATGCTGACAATCTTACACTCATGTGTTTTTAAAGACCACTCTGTCTTTCAACCCAGTTTGCTCTCGCTAGCCTCTCCAAAACTTCCAACCGTACCTTTAACATAAGGCCATTATCATAAAGCACCCAATATTGAATAAATGTTGTTTATGAACCTGAATCAATTACTGCTCTTTTCTTTCGTTTTCCAGTAGGTTTCTCACCAGATGTTGGACTTACGACCTTGAAGAGAGATAAATAAGATGTTATGTGGAACATTATGCATTTTAAACAGACTATATAAAGAAATGGGCAGGAATGAAACCTTTGCTGCCTTAGGTTTTGATTTCTGTCTCTTCTTTGGCTCTTCATCGCTGCCGCTGCTTCCGTTTGAAAGTTTCGGCGCTACAGGTTTGGTGGACGCAAAAAACCTTCGGATGTCCTAAAATGTTTGAATTACAGAAAACACTTCATAGCATTACACTGAATCTACGTTAGTGTATCATAACAACCAGCTGAGTGTTCACATCTCAAACTAAAAGACCACCACAGACACGATAAACAGGTGCTGTTTGGTAGCTTAAACACGTATATTAAATCTGCACTGCTGGTAAGTAACATTACCTTGCTACACACTTCTATACTTGCGTGTTTAATAAATCGTTACAATAAGATATTCAAGTGTAAACAAGGTGCTCGTGGGAGCCATTGACAATTAAAACTGACGTAAGGCACTTTTGACATCGTGCATGTAAACAAGTTCATTATATGTAATTATTTTATACATGTGCATAAATGAGAAACTTACCATTTTAATGCATGTGTCACTAGCTGTATTTTTGGACAGATTACAGGACACTTTGCTTCTTCGGTCTTCTTTGGCGCCAATGATACCCAGTTCAGGCGCAGCGTGATGACGCACAGATGGAGCGAAAGTGAGCTGCGTGCAACCAAAGTGACGCCAAATGCTTCATATTGACTGTGCATTTGTTTAAACAACACTGTTATTACATCTTATAAATATAACAATGTTATATTTGGTATGTTAATATTACACCGATAGATGCTGAACTGTTGCTGTACTGTGATATGGTTGATATCGACTGTAAAAAAGTAAATATAATTCAACACATAGCCCACGTGTACAGCACGTATTTAGTTTAAAGGTGTCTTCTGTCAAGTATTATGTTCAAATATTTAAATATTAGAAAATGCACAAGGTAAATTTGTGTTAAAAAAACACAAATTTACTTCTAAAAGTGAGACATGATTTGACTAAAGATTGTATACCATTACTGGTACCATCTTCATCCAGCTGTATATTATGCAGATATTCCACGTTGCCTGTAATGCATAGATATCAATAAGCGCTAAACATTGTATCCCATTTACAAAGTACTTAAAAAACATGCATCTCTGCTGGACTTTTGAATAAAGATTTTTTTGCAACTCCTTTAAAGTTGACAATGACATTACTTTAGTATTATTTAAAATAATATATTGTACTTGTAAACAGAATTTAAAGGCAGTAATCTAACAGGTAAAGCAGTGTTAAATAAATGCAATAAATGATCCATGAATGTTGCACCTTAGGTCAATTGGAAATCAGTTGTGTATGTGCCTATAAACCAACCATATTACCATAAGAAAGTCTTGTATTTTGATAAATACAAAATATGGAGTTCTACACTTCATGTATGTTTGCTCCTTATATCCCATTTAAAATTTAACCATCCCACCAAGAATTTGTACTAATTAAACAACCTGAATGTAAAACATTTGGACACAAGCAATTGTGGTTCAAAAAGGAGTTGGTCTTTATTGACAGATTTAAATTAGAGACTAATTTAGTCCTCTTGCTGTTCCACCACTGTGCCCTTCTCGCTGACATAAATCCCATCCAGAAATTTCCGGATGTCCTTCTTCCTTACAGTGGTGGCCTGCTGGATCAGGGACGCTGATGGAGAACCAAGAGAGAAAACAAGTGTGAGGACAAACGTTTGCATGGTGATGCAATTTGCTGCACTGGAGAACAATTCATGAGATGCATAAGCTGTCCAGACATTGTCAGACCAGTCATTTAACATGCACACAGTCTGTGGTTATAGCTGTGAATGTAGAAAGCTTTGTTAGTGACATCATGCGCTGATGGATCTGTGCATGTGCAATCAAGCCCTATAAAGATGAAATGTGGTGTAGAAGATGAAGAATAATGTCACAAACATCCCACGGTGAGAAGCTTTGGCACTTTAACAAAAAGGAATTGGCAGGGTGATCAATGTGCGAGAAATGGAAACAAATGGACAGACAGGTTCACTGACAAAAACAGCAGAAAAGGCGGTACACAGAATAGACAAACGCGAGAAGTGGCAGATCCGGTCCCTGAGCGACGGTGTCATTCTAACCTCGCGTGATCTCTACGACTCTGGCTCCACTACAGTTCCCTTCTCAGAGACGTAAATACCATCCAGGAACTTTCTGATATCCTTATTTTTCACTGTGGTCGCCTGCTGGATGAGGGCAGCTGAAACAAGAATGCTGGGTAGGTGAGGAACATGCGCACACACACTTGACTCTCGTACTTGATGCCAGTCTCTCTCTCTTTCTCTCACTCACACACAGTAACAACAACAACTCGGACACAAATCTCACACACACTGCATTATCACTCTCACATGCAAGAACTCAGGATATGCAAGAGGGTGGGACTACAAGATTAATGAGGTAAAAGGGGGAAATCTAATAATACACATTTCACAATACACAGTCCACATGCAGAGTTTAGCTCCAACCTACTCAAACACACCTGCCTTGATGTTTCTAGCAGTCCCACAGAACTGGATTAACTGGTTTATTGGTGTCTAACTTGGGTTGGAGCTAAACCTTGCAGATCTGTGGACTTAATAGCAAAATCTGTGGACAAAGCCTATTTAGTACTAAACCACAAGATTGTTCAAGTTTAGTGTTGATTGGGTAAGGGAAGCCATGGTTTAGATATTAAAAGGAGGGATACAACTTTCAGCAACAAACCCAGTATTAAAAATAAATTTGAAACCTTAAGAATAAACACATGGGGATTATAAACAGGTGAAAATAAGTTAATCACAGGAACACAAAGATTTCTGTGTGTAATAATAGGATTAACTTATACACTTTAAAAACAACATTTCCAAATCCTTGACAACAAAACTTCATTGAAGGTTAAACTTATGTTTTAACCAGCTTAAAGTTACAAGTTGTCACAGAACAAGAGGCTCACCTGAGTTTGACACCAGCTCAATATCATTACCCTCCAGAACAAGCTCGTCCTTCTGAGCAGCAGAAACGGAGCAAGAAACACCTACAGGAAGCAAGAAAATGCCCATATTTCTGTAACTAGCAACCAAAATGGGTTCAAAACTAGTCACAAACATTCTCAGCAAAAACCTACAGCAGGATTCAGTCCAGACAAAAAGCCTGCAGACATACCTTGCCTCATACGGACTCTGCGGATGTACTTCTCCCCTAAAAAGTTTCTGATCTCCACCAGAGAGCCAGATTCCTGAATGACCACGTTGATGGGGAAATGGGCATACACTGATCGCATCTTGTATCTGAAGCCCTGCAGAATCAAACACACTTGATAGACCACAACCATTCAAAACATACAATTTGAAAATCAAAGTCACCGTGAAGTGATCATTTAAGACACGATAGACTGTTTACTGACCAGGGTGACACCTTTGATCATGTTCTGCACATGACTGCAGATGGTGCGGACTGTGGCCAGTTCCTTCCTGTTACCCCACCACTTATCAACACGCAGCTGTAACACACACACACCAACTTTCTAAGTTACATTGCATTGCATTAAATGCAACCCACATATTCAAGCGTTATTGTGTTGCTAACCTTCTTCTGTTTCTTGCCCAGCAGACTGAGCTCCAGGTTAATGTGGTTGAACTCCCTGCGAAGGGTGCCACGGGGTCCCTTCACCACAACTCTGCGACCCTTGAGGGACACCTCGACTGCGAAGATCAACAGTAAATGATTATTACAGAGAAAAACACAACGCAAACAAAACACGTGTCTGAATATTTAACATACAATCCCAGCGCATGATTCAAGTCTGACATACCATTGTCGGGAATGTCCACAGTTTGGTTACTGAGAATGGTCTTCATTCTGAAGAAACAGGAGCAGAAAAGTTAGCGATTGTTCGTTTAATACCATATATTTTATCATAACTTCTTCAGCAATGTTAACAGATTTGTACTCAACACCTGTGTGTGTTAAACCCGGCATAACATAGTATAGTTACGCTCTAATAAAATGTCTGTCTTTTTAAACGTTAAAATGACTTGGGCTTTAATATACAGCATTTATGGACTATAAAGTAGGCCATGCTTAAATACTTCTTTGTACACAATGGAAACTTGTTGGTACTGCCTGAAGTTATACAGGCCAACATATAAACGCCGATCGCTAACGCTGGGATAATCTGGACCCATCGCACACTTTAACAGAAATTAACAGATGTAAAATTTCATGAGCATCTCAACAAAGCCTGGAGACAGTGGGCAAAGTCAACAGATTTGCAATCGGTGAGGATTATGCTTGATTAAAATACTAAAGAACAGGATACGCCATGTTCTTACCTCGCCGATTACGGAGGAAAGGAAGGAGGAAGAACGTCATGACGCAAATCTAACCTCTACGTGTTGCGTCATTGCCAAGCGCGCTCAACCGATTATCGATATTTTGAAACTATTGTAATCAATATTCAAATATTTACGATAATTCATATCTATTTTATTTTAACAACACAGATCGAATAACCAATTTCGCTGTGCATATAAAGCCCGTATATGTTCTATCGTCAGTGTTAAAAAAGTGCAGCGCATGGTAAAGGTGACTTAATCGATGTCAGAGCAAATGTTGTCAATGACAGACTCTGGCTCAAGCTGGATCTAAAGTCATGGCGTTGATCAAGCGGAGTTGTGTTGCTGCGGCTCGACATTCGTCTAATCATTTGTTTTCCCCGTCAAAATGCTTTGAGGTAAGTTATTGTTTGTTTGTTTTTGTTTGTTTGACTGTACATGCATATCATTTACAGCCAAATAAGGCATTTACTTAAACATGCCTCTGTTATCGTATGTGGCTAATGGAGGTGTGACTACAGTATATTAGAGTAGGACCCACTGATAAGACATATTTAAACGTGTTTAATGTTCTCGATTCATGACATGGTAACCGAACTGAATGATGAAGATCTCATACCGACCAGTGAAGTTTACAATGCATTAAAGTCACTGATCGTTGCTGCTGGGCGCAGGTTTACTCGAACAGGCTGACCACTGCTGTCAATACGTCAGCCACACTTACAGAGAAGAAGAAACAGATTAAAGAGGATGGGCTAAACCTGCAGGACTTTATATCTGGAGAGCTGTCGGAAAAAAGCAAGTGGGAGGAATACAAGGGCGATCTGAAAAGACAGAAGGGAGAAAGGTAGATTCATACACACAACTCGCATCCGCTTAAATAAAGCTCAATAACATTTTAATGTGTAATAGTTGTAATACTAATAATAAAGTATTATCATTCATTATGATGATGTATAAAATGAGGTTTTGGACAATTTGTATACGCATTTGTAAGTCTGTGTATGATTTAACTTTGACCACATGTGTCTTTTCCCAGACTAAGGCTTCCCCCATGGCTAAAGACAGAGATCCCTATAGGAAAGAACTACAACAAGCTGAAAAACACACTCAGGGAACTGAACCTGCACACAGTGAGTGTCTGAACACATTTCATTCAAATTCATTATTGATCTAGTTAAAGGGATAGTTGACCCCAAAATGATTTTTCCCAAAATAGTTAAATGGATTGTTTAGCAGAATGTGTCCCTGTAGCTCAGATGAAAGAGTCTTGCACCAGCAACGCAAAGGCTGTGGGTTTGTTTCTGAGAAAACACACATACTGACAAAATCTCGAATGCACTTTAAGTTGCTTTGGATAAAAGCATCTGCCAAACACTTAAATCTAGAATGTTTTAACTGTGGTCATTATTCCTTTTAAATTATGTTTATATAAAAGGAAATACAGGACGTATAAACTGTTAATGTTAAGTTGTAACTATGGTTACAGGTGTGTGAGGAGGCCAGATGTCCCAATATCGGGGAATGCTGGGGGGGAGGAGAGTATGCTACTGCCACGGCAACCATTATGGTGAGTGTATAACACATATTAGAAATGCCTGTATCACAATGTAAAGTAGTACATCTTCATTAACCTTCACAGTAGTAGAATAAAAATTGAACATCTACATATTCTTCCCATAGTTAATGGGGGACACATGCACACGAGGCTGTAGGTTTTGTTCAGTTAAAACAGCAAGACGTCCCCCACCTCTTGACCCCGATGAGCCATATAATACAGCCAATGCCATCGCAGCATGGGGGCTGGACTACGTGGTTCTCACATCGGTGGACAGGGATGGTGAGAAATCGCATTATAAAACCAGCGCGGTGCAACCAAACTTGAGTTTAAGTTCTGCATTGTCCTTCTATAATGTTGTGCTTAAGTAAACTGGCATTTTATGTTGCTGAACAGATATTCCTGACGGTGGGGCTGAGCACTTTGCAAAGACTGTTTCCAACCTGAAAGAGAGGTACAGAGATTTTGTTGGAATCGAGTTGATGTTTGTATTTTACTGGTGATTCTAAAAATGTCCCTTTTCTGTTTGTCAGGAATCCTAATATTCTAATAGAGTGTTTGACTCCTGATTTCCGTGGCGATCTGGCGGCAGTGGAGAAAATCGCTTTGTCTGGGCTTGATGTTTATGCTCACAATGTGGAGACAGTCAGACAGTTGCAGAGGTTGGTGCAGTTTAATGTTGCTCCACGGCTCCAAACATTAGGAAAAAGTTTTGGTCCATTTAACATAATGCTGTTTACGTTGTATGTAACGTCTAGAAGTACAGACAGTTTTCACAATCTGGTCCTTAATATGTTACAGCGAAAAGAAGTTGATTTGATGAAGTTGATGAAGAGATTTTTGCTTTATTTTTTATGCTGTGATACATAGAGTCACCGCCAGATGGCGGTAACATGGCTAATTTACGTAGTGACTTTGCAATATAAAATGTTATCCTTCGAACTTGTAGTCTTGAAGATTTCTTTCACACAAATCTCCAACTTTTACCTTAAGGTTCGTGCGTGACCCCCGTGCAAACTTCGACCAATCGCTGAGTGTGTTAAAACATGCCAAAAAGGTGAAACCCAATGTCCTCACAAAAACATCACTTATGCTGGGACTCGGAGAGACAGACTCACAAATACACGCCACGCTGAAGGGTGACGTGTCATTCATAATAAAGTTAAAGAAGTATTTCCATGTAATGACTATGCAAAAAGTTAACGAGAGTTTTTGTTTACTGCAGAATTGAGAGACTCTGGGGTGGATTGTGTAACACTGGGGCAGTACATGCAACCAACCAAAAGACATCTCAAGGTACGAGGCTCTTCGGAGATCTAAGTTAGGCCTGTGAAATAGTTTTGAAATCTTGACACTTAATACAAGGTGACGAAAACAATGGGGTGATGCATCCAAAAGAAATGATAACATGAAATGTGCTACAAAGTTACAGTCACAGAATTCCAGCAATTGTTTGTGTCTGGGGATTAGAAGGGATAGAGGAATTTTAAACATTTGGAATAGGTATAACAGTTGACATATTCCACTCACATATTCATGGCCGGGACAGTTTTGTGATTGTGTAATAAGACTTACCTCACCAAAACACCCTGAAGGATCTACCTGAGACAACTGGACTTAAACCCCTGGAGGGCAACTTTTGTGACCCCAGTGAAAAGAGGGTTGCTAGGAAGATCTGAGCCAGTAGATCTAATTGAATGAAGACAAAGGATTTGGACTCCACCTTTGGTTCCCTCAGGGCTTTAAGGACCAATAGCAGCAGTGAGCAGTAGGACTGAAACTCCTGTGATCCCCAATGAGGAGACTGTTGCTAGGAGTGTCTGATAATTTACTGTGTTGAAGGTAGCAGATAGATCTAGTAGAATGAAGACGGAGAGTTTGAACTCCACCTTTGCTGCCCTCAGGGCTTCAGAGACCAACAGCAGTGCCGTCTCTGTGGAGTAGTTGCGTCTGAGGCCTGACTACTTGTCGTCAAGTAGGTTGTCCTGAAAGAGGAAGGGTGATGTTTGCCTGAAAACAGCTTGCTGAGGTGTTTTCGTTACAAACAGGATGAGTGAAACGGATGTGTAGTTGTCAGCAGCAGAGGAGTTTAGTGTGAGTTTTTAAGCAGTAGTGTAACCTGGGCCTGCTTAAAAACAGTAAGTATGAGTTGTGTGAGTTTGCCCAATGTTGGAGAGGAAGGGGCAGTTGGAGAGAGGTTCGGAGACCTCAGCCTCACTGTCACTCTTCTCACAAAGAGAAGAGTGTCCTGTTTATCTCCTGAGGTTTGTGGAGGTGAGAACTGACTGCTGTTGGATGCATCTGCAAAATCTTTGGCTGATAAGAAGGATGTAGGTGGAAGGGAGTTGAAGAGTTGACGACTGCAAGAATGAAACAAATTAGGTTGTCACCTCATTTGTTAACTATTTACATTTATGCTTTTGGCAGATGCTTAAATCAAGAGCGACTTGCACTGCATTCACAGCATAGGTTTATCAGCTTGTGTGTTCCTTGGTAATTGTACCAATGAACTTTGCAATGTTAAAATAACATTTTAAAAACTGATCTACAGAAACACACACATCAGTCTTCTTGTCTAATTCTTCTGGGTTAAAACAGGCTGCGATGACGACAGAATTTTTTGCTGAAAGTCAAAATTCTGGTTACACAAGTCACCCATTTCCAACGAGTAACTGCATTGTTTCAGTTTTGTTCTGTTACCTCACAGAGCTAACTCCCTTTAGCTGTGCTTGTCCTGTTTTAAAGGCATCCAACAAATTGTGTCTGTTTTAAGGTGGAAGAATATGTTACTCCTGAGAAGTTTGCATACTGGGAAAAAGTGGGCCAGGAGATTGGCTTCGTCTACACAGCCAGCGGCCCACTTGTGCGATCTTCCTACAAAGCAGGTAACCATGACTTTCAGTGTCTGAAAAAGGCTTTGACACAACATGGTAAACGGAGAACCGGCGAACTATCATAAGAACACATGCTGTGACTGACCCATTATTTGTTAATACATTCTGTTTTATGCTATTTTCATTCTTAGGTGAGTTTTTCTTGAAGAATCTGCTGGAACATAGGAAGACTGCAGGTTCGACAGCGGAAACAGAGTAAAAGTGCAAGCACAGAAAAAAGTGCAGATTTTACAAGTTTGGTGGTAGTTACATGCTTAAAAACATTCACAACACTTGATCAAGATTCCAACAGAATGTTTCTTGTTTGTGATGCTGTTTAATCTTGGTGAAAGGCATTGTGGGTAATGTCATCTTCATGGCTCAATAAGGCTAAACATCATATGAATTTTTATAGCATTCAATTAACATATAATTCTAATTTAATTGTATGCACAGCAATTTACAGTTTAGCTGTTTCAATTCTAAACTAATCAACACATATAACATATTGTATAACAAATAATATATGTTAATTGTGCAATTTATTTCAATGTTGTTTTTTCATGAAATAAAACTGACAGTGCTTTCATTGGTCCATATTTATTTAAGAAATCAGTTTTTTGCCATTATTATAAATAACTATTACATTATTACCATTACAGTAAGAGATGATTTTATAAAAGCTGCAATAATTCATTATTATTTAGTGATTTAATTAGCTACTCAGTACAGGCCAATACAATCACATACCAAATTTAAGGCAAACAGTTACAGCGATTTTAATTGTCCCAATATGAAAGTTCCCTCAAAGGTAAAAAAAGCTGTTCATGTAAACAATTTTTGTCATGTAAAACCAACAATGCTGAAGATGTTCAACTGTAAACATTAATGCACTACCGAACAGAGGTGAAACAAATAAAACACCAGTTCTGTAACACAAGTAATACCTCTAAACAATTCAAAAATCCTAAGAATCATAATGAATGATAATGTATTTGAAACTACAACAGCCATGAGATATGCCGGTGTTCAGAAAACATTCTAAGCACTTTTCAGAATATTAAACACACACACAAGGCACATGCATGAACTACAGACAGGAATGTTGTGTGTTTTCACTTTGGCTTCCAAAGTGCACAAGCGTGTGTGTGTGTGTGTTTCTTAGGCTTTGGTTTTCTTGCTAGGCAGTTCAAGGCGTGGAACTCCTCCAGAGGGTGTGAAAGGAGTTTGTTTTCTCACCTTCTTTCCAATGGTCTCGATCTAAATGAACACAACACACCATTGTCACCATGTCAGCTTATGAAAGAATCATATATTATGACAGGGTGTACAGGGACAGGGAGGACCTTTTACACACCTTAGTACATAATCAAGTTTTTATACAGACCTGAAAGCCGAAATTCTGGAGCTGGACATGCAGGTGATCCAGGATTCGTCTGCCGTCAAAGATGAATGCTGGTTTCAGCATTTTGTGATAGATTTTCTCATAATTCAGGTTCTGAAAGCAACCACAGCATATTATATTAGGATTATTAATAGTACTATGGAACTATTTACAATTTTATTTATTTGTTTATTTGGCAGATGCTTTTACCAAAGCATTATACAGTGAATTCAAGATCTACATTTTTATCAGTACTTGTGTTCCCCACAACCTTTGTGCTGCTAACACAATGATCTACCATTTCAGCTACAGGAACACTTAACTTTTTTATGTAATACGATAGTAATAGCATGGTATATACTGAAGTACCATTTAAATGTCATAATATATGCATAGAATGGCAATTGTTTTGCATTACTTGTCACTGTACCATGATACAACCATGATATTGAACCATTGTACCATTGAGGTACCAAGATTTACTAAAACACCAAGTATTACAATCAAAAGCAGTGTGTGTTTATAATCGCAATGTGTGTGTGTGTGTGTGTGTGTACCTTAAACTCGTCCCATTCTGTGCAGATGACCAGCGCATGTGCGCCATCACACGCTTTGTATGGGTCTGTTACCACGGTTACCAGCTCAGATACTGCAGAAAGAGTGAAGGCCGCACCAAATTAAACAGACATAAAGAAATATGACTTTCTTTACCTAAATGTTTTGTGTTTATGGCTTTTATGCAACCCTTTGAACATTTCCCATTAGACATGAGAGCTACCTAAAGGACACACGCACATACACACATACACCCACATATATACACACACACACATGCATACACACACATATACACACACACATACACACACACACCTCTCTCTGGGTTGTCTCCAGAGATGGTGGGATGAGACAGGTCCTGAATTATCTGCTCCTTCGACACTTGAGGGTCATAAATATGCAGCTTGGCTCCTTCGTCCATTAGATACTGAGAGATGTAGATGCTGGAAGACTCTCTGAAACACAGACACACAGGATGGATTTACAACACACTGTTACCATTTACAGATTATTGTTACAGAAAATGTTCTTTTTTAATAAACTTAATTACTTTTAATAAACTTTTAATAAACTCTCAATATAGGAGCTACAGATAGAAATAGTCAAATTCTAAACTTTAATCAACATTGTTTTGCAATATTATTTTAATACAAATAATTGATACTAAATTACAAAATTGTAAGTGTAATAAATTAAGTGTACCGTCTCTTGAAATCAATAATAAATGATCTGTCATGCTGGATTGCACAAAGGTAAAAAAAAAAACACAATCACGCTAGGCAACACAATACATATAGAGGCAGAGTATGAAATTCCCGTTTTCTCTGGATAAAGGCCAATTTCCAGTATGGGTGTGTGTGTGTAGTAGAGTAAAGGACACGGAGGTAAATAGTGTGCAGCTTTTTGTTCCACGCAATTTTGTTGATGATTATATTTTTGGTGTGTTTGTAGGTGAACAGTTTAGATTGCTCAAACAAGGGTCAAAGTGTCTCTGCACATACCTGGTGTCTCCCGTGTCCTTTTTAAAGGAGAAACCTAACAAGGCGATTTTCTTCCCCGTGATGGTGTTAAAAAGGCAGTCAATGATTTGATGAGCAAATCTCCTTCTCTGATACTCATTCATGTCAATCACCTACACAAAGTAAAAGATTAAACAATGTCATTCCAGTATTTTAGCACTCACATAATAATTTGTGCTGTAATATGTAAGTTTGTACATTTGTCATTGATTCTTAAGGATGTGAACAGACCAAAATTTAAAGGAACAGTTCACCCAAAATTGAAAATGGTTTCATTGTTTATTTAGCCTCAAGTTTATAACTGTATGACTTTAATTCTTTCAGTGAACTCAGAAAGCAAATCTTAATGTCAAAAAGCAGATTTGACATTTTTTTTCTAAACAATTAATGGTGACTGTCTCTGGTCCCCATCCACTTTCATTGTATGGAAAAGAGGATCTTTCTTTGTAACCTACGCAAACAAATAACTATCAAATCAATTAAAGATCTACCTGTTGCCAATATGAAGCAACCTCTGGAAGATTGAGTGCCTCACACAGATACACCAAATTCAGAACATCCTTCTGAAAACAACTCCCGCCAAAACCTGCAGCAGACATAAAGGTTTAACAACTGATGCACTGCAAACAACTGAAGCATAACTCTTATTTAAACCATCTAAAGGTTTACAAATCATAAAAATAAGTAAATTAAACAGACTGACCCACGCTGGCTTTAAGGAACTTGCTACCGATACGCTGATCCATGCCGATGGCTTTGGCAACCTCCTCAACATCAGCACCGGTGGATTCACACAAGGCAGAGATGGAGTTTATGCTGCTGATTCGCTGGGCTAGGAAAGCATTCGCTGCCTAACACACATATACACAATGCATTGCTAATTATCTCTGCATTCAGCTACATATACAGTTTATTTACGTTGTTAATAGCTTGAGCATTTACACACACTCATACTGTACATAAACACACCCACCAGTTTGGAAAGTTCTGAGGACCAGGTGTTGGTGGTAAGGATGCGTGATGTGGGCACCCAGTGTTCATACACTGCAGATAGAGCTCTGATGGCCCTTTGACCATCTGGAGTCTCATCTCCACCAATCAGGACGCGATCTGGTTCCTTCAGGTCCTTTACAGCTGTACCTTCTGCCAGGAACTCTGGGTTTGAGAGAACCTGCAATAAGAGCCATAAATATGGAGGGAAGATGGTCATTAATTTTACACACATACATACACACACAAATTTGTTATAATTATTATTTTATGAACTTAAGTTGAGTTATTACAGGAAGTATTTGTATTTGATGACATCACACACAACTTTTTACAACAAAAAAAAACAATAACGCAACTAACAAGGTTTAACTAAAAAAAAGCACCTAACATATTACATATACATTTAACCTAGAATCTATGTTTATGGAATGTTAGTTGTCAGCCATACAGTATATTAGCATAGCAATATTCACACACCCACAGAAACACACCTGTAAATTGAGATTAGGTTTGGTGTTCGCATCAAATATCCTCCGGATGCTCTCAGCTGCACGAACTGGCACTGTGCTCTTCTCCGTAACTATTTTATATCCGTCTGACATCTCCACAATCCGCCGTGCACAAGCCTCGATATATTTCAGGTCTGCAGCCCGACCCTTGCCCATACCATATGTCTTAGTGGGGGTGTTCACCTGAGAGAGTGAAAGAGAAAAAAAAGACAAAAAAGATATTTGAGTCAGTGCATAGCCCTGCTATACTAACAGCTGATTTTTTTAAAACCATTTAAATGCATTTTAAAATGAAATGTACTGGAAGGTGTTATTGCTTATTGTTACTGTTAAGTAGAATAACTAATCTTTTTGTATTTCTACACAGTATAAAATATGTTTTCTTGTTCTTTTTATCTGTCACAGACCCATAGAAACCTAAACGTGTTCTTGTACTCACAGAAATGAAGATCAGATCTGCCTCTTTAATGGCCGAGTCAATTTCAGTGGAGAAAAACAGGTTTTTCCCACGACATGACATCACGACCTCATTCAGACCCGGCTGCAATAACAATAAACATGACGTCATAACTCACATAGTCACGTAACTCGTCATATAACAATTAATCTCTGATGTATAATTTACATGTACTATTACTGTTATTCAACTTGATTTTCGTCAATAACATTGCCCATGTCTTTACCTCGTAGATGGGCAGCGTGTCAGAGTTCCAGGCTTTAATCCGGGACTCGTTCACATCCACCACCGTCACTTTAATCTCAGGACACATGCTGGCTATTACGCTACAAGTTGGACCGCCAACATATCCGGCTCCAATACAGCAAATCGTTTTAATCTGGAACATCTAGGAGAGGAGGAAGATTGAGTCAGAGCTGAAATAAACACCTAATTATTAACAGACACTATAATTATATTATTATTATTACACTATTATAATATAATAACAGACTGTAAATTTACAGCTCTGAGCTTAAGGGCATTTCATCGCCCTCAGCAGGACCCTGGGGCTCATAAGGAGGAAAGGGGGTCCAGAGTTGAGTATCAAATGACTTACTCAACTCAAACTACTGTAACTTTACTAGCTTTGCTCCTTTTCCAACTATACCAACCATTTATCACTAATAATATTAACGTTAATAATATACAAAATGTTTATTGTAGTTTTGTATGTCGTTATAAAATAATTTTATAATTTTTATTTTATTAAATAATTTAAACGTTGATAAAAACTTTTTAGAACTTTTTCATATTGGTCTACTGTCCGTTTTGTCTTTAAAAATATAAGCAGTTCAGATCAGTGTTTTAGTGACTTAACGACTAACATTTTTACAGTAAATCAGGCAAACTACTGTGTGAAATACAGGAAAGGTTTTATGGACTTACCTTGTCTTTCACAGTAAAGTTTGAAGTTAACACCAGTAGATTTGCTGTTACAGCTCCTCCGTCAGACGCGACTGCAATGAATTAAACTATTACGTCCTCCCCATTTAAACTCGAGCTGCGCGCACACGCGCCCACACACCTACGCACGCGCACGCACGCACGCAAGCGCGCGCACAAACGTATCCATTTATTCAGCAACACAACCACCCCGTTATGGGAGGGGGACAGCAACGTAAACACCCTGCCGGGTTACACCCTTTCAAAATAACAATTCACAACTGAGACTTAATATTATTTATGATCATATTTAAATCTTTGAGAGTAAAAGAGTTATTTTGAGAGTTATTATCATATCATATCTTTGAGAGTAAAAGTCATGCCAACTCTTTTAAAGTAAAAATGTATGCAAGAGGTTTAACCTGTATCACCCAAAAACATTTACATAACCATATTAAACAAAAGAAAGGCACAGTCATGTGACGTTTCATATTTATTTGAATAAATCAAAGTGCATAGTTCAAGCCCTTTCTCATTCATTAGAACAATGTACAATGTTAAATTACACGCCCTGACATCCAAACTATCACCTCAGCACTAACCATCTAGATATCAACCAATTAACCAATCGGTTAACTAACAACCTAGTTAAAGTGCTATTTAGACATTTATTTAAACTGAACATACATGTACAAGTAAATTATGCCACATATATTATTAATTATGCCACAAGTAAATTATTGATCAAATTCTTTGGTGGTTTTGTATGAACACAAATGACATGTTGCCACAAATAAAGTGCAAATGGTAAGTTTATATCTGGAAAATCTGGAGAAAATGCTTTGTCATTGTTGAAATTTGTCATTTTACTAATTACTGATATAAACTCTTGCTATTAACTAGAGATAAATACATACAGAGGGTTAGTAAATTATACGTTTGTAGTGTGATAAAATGTCTGTAATGAATGCTTTAGATTCTCCCTCTGTCTCCATGGTCAAACCCAGACCATAACAACATTCATATAACCATGGCAATGGTAAAGAGCCCAGTAAATCTTGGAAAACGCCCCTTTTAATTGTTTCCACTTGTACCAAATTTGGATAGTTTCTTCTTGGTCATAGTCAACCTTAAATGTGACTCATTTGACTGTTGTGTCTGTGGTATGAATGACGCAATACAGAGGCTAGGGTTTGTACTGCTGAACGAACATGTGACATCATAGGTGTCAAGTCACATTGATGGAATGTTAAAGCTAACATAAGACAAGAGACACTATGTTAGCTTTAACACTATTTCCTCTCCACCTCGGTCTATGTCGTACCACCTTTAAAAGAATCCAAAATATCTTGATGAGACCTGATATCCAGGCTACAATACGCTTTATATTCATGTTCTACGAGTTAGTCTTATTACAAAGGCTTATGTCATGTATTATGTAATACAGCTTACTAAATACCTAATAATTCTCTCAAAAATATAGTAAGAAATAGTAGGACATTGGAACCCTATTTATAACAGACTCTCATGACTGATCATTTTAACCATTTAGACCAAGATGCTGATTTTCAATAACCTCATAAATCCAAACATTCTACTTAAATTCACTTTTGCCATCTTGTTTTAAACATTGTAGAAACACACTTTGTTATGACCAGCCTGTTATTACTGGACTAATACATCCAGGGAATTAGGGATGCTAACAAGCTAAAGAGGTCACAGTAGCTGGTCAGGTGGAGTCTGGGTCAAAACATAAGGTCCTCTAGTCCACAGGTGGAGCTGGTGGTTCTCTGCCATGATTCTAGGGGTCACAAAAACAACAAAGTCAAAGATTAAAAACGTAGATCACTTAAAAACAGAAAATCTGTTATTTACTTTGCTTGTGGCATTTCAAAGCTGTGAAACAAAGTGTGTTCCTGTAGTTTCCAGGAAACATATACTGATAATTTTATACTTATGCTTTGGAAAAAAGCATTGGCCTAAGGCATATTTGTACATTTTCCAAATCTTCTGCCGTCATACGGTAGCGTTGTGCAAGAAGCGGAATGATAGTTTTCAGCCACAGTAAGCTGTTAACCGGTCTGTCTGGTATCAGAGTCAGATTCCTTAACGAATCATTCACACTAGTCATGTGAACTGGATCTACTCATTCACTGAAAGTATCTGACCTAAAAGAATGATTCATTTATGAATCAGACAGTTCTGCTTTTCATTTCAACTCTCATGAGCGAAGCTTTGGAATGTACAACACATAAGCTTTAAGGACTAAAGAAAATCATATGGGCCGAGAACATTGCTGGCTGTAACTGGTAATTCTCAGTTACTATACTCAGTTACTAAGTAAAAATAGTAATAGTAAAAAATACATTTTACTCTAAAATTCGTAATATTACTGTTTTATTGTTACACACTACATGAATGTTACTTTTCTTTTAATATTTTAATTTTTTGTTATAAAAAGTAAAATCAATCATTTTAAAATGAAACCACTTAAAAATGCTGAAATCCTGTATTTGTTTATGTCATGTCACTATTTAATTTAATTGTGAACATGAAAATGTGCTGTTAAATACTAAAATAATACCTAAAATCTCAAGGGTTCTGGTAAATATTTTTGGTCAAAGCTATATTTTTGCTAACAAACAACTCCAGAAAGTAAGGTGAGTGTGAATAAATAAGGACAGAATATTCATTTTAGCTACGCTTTTCTATGTGAAATTACAGCATTATCTATTAAAACCCCATTTTAAGAACCAAGTACATAATACACATTAAATGATCTAACGATGAGTAAATCCCATTAAAGATTTGATATAATTCATATTTGTAAGATCATATTTTCACAATGGAAGTCCTTGAGTTTAACTAATTATTTTATAGGTATTAACTGCCATTATAATTCATTGTGAATTATAATGTGATTATTGTGATTATTATAGTGATTATTGTTCATTAGTGATTTAGAACTTACACCATGAGGACTTGTTGGCTTGCTGCTGGTTCTTGGGCCTCTTAAACTGGCTGGGCGGAACAGAAAAAGCACAAGAGCTAGAACTAGCCATCCCATAATAATCATGGGCAGAGTGATGTCCCCATCTACTGAGGAGCTGGGGCCTGGCACTGTATACACACACACACACACACACACACACACACACACAGTAACTGTATACACAAAACTGTAACCGTATTTTGTGTATGATATGAAATGTGATTGTACAGACTCACTCTCCTGAAGGCACTCTGTGTCTGTACAGTAGGACTGGGACTGCCTCAGCTTGGAAAAGAATGAAGAAAGGATATGAATTTACCAAACAGACTAAACACAAACAACACACTAGAGGAATGGAATGATAACATCTGCTAAGGTTTGATTAATAATTTTATAAGGGTTTGTTGTGTGTGTGTGTGTGTGTGTTTTATCCTTGCTTTTGTGAAGCACAGCTAAGTGTTGCATTTAAATGCGCTAAATGAAGCTGAAGGTTGTGTAGCCAAGACTAAGAGTTACTGGATTCCAAATGTTTGCCCTTATTCCAAGACATCACACTAAGAATCTATTAACTCTCTTTGATGTCTCTACAAACACGGATCTATTAAAGCAGGTTTGCTAGCTGTAACACTAGCTCCCTCTACTGGATCATTGAAATCAGTTGACAACAGCTCATTGTGTAAGATTTTAAAATACATACATGTAAATATAAGTAAAACGAGAATTTAAAACGTGGAATATCTGAAGGGATTTGAAATTAAGCAGATGAGGATCGTCTTAAAGTTAAAGCTCTATTGTTTGTACTGAACATTGTTCCTGAAACTACAAACCAGTCAGGGCCCAGAGGACCTATCAGATTTGCACATGTCCTAAAAAAAAAAACAAAAGAAGCAGCTTTCAGCCCCAATACAAAACAAATGTTTTGTCAACGCCGTATTATTTTCACAGCCCTAGTACCTGCTGTGATACATACACCTGAAACCAAAATTACTTATAGTTTTAAATAATATTTAATAATTATTTGGCAACCCAAAAAACTGTTATTAAAAACTTTCAAGTACGTTCAATTCAATATGTTGTGTTTGCAATACGTTTGAACAAAAACTCAATCAAATAATACGTATGCAATAATTCAAAGAAACATATCTAAGATTCACCGTTCAACCTCATGAGACACTTAAATGTAACAAATGGATCATGTATTGATCACTATCTGCCACTAACACTATTTTGTTAGCTTTAGTACGTCTTAATGCATCTTTACTTAGCTAAAGTAAAACGCCAAATAAAAAGAAATCATGCAATTTTATTTAAAATATAACCTGGAACAGAGGGATAAAGCTAAACTTACCAGGTTAATAAGCCTCCTCATAGCATGTTCATGAGAGCAAATGCACTCACAGGGGTCAAAACCTCCTTCTGCCATCTCCTCTTAAACAACAGTGAAAAGGTTCAACAGTGTATAAAACAAATCTCACACAAACACTTTGGATGATTAGGGTGTGACCATGTCCCACATTTGGACATGAAATACACAGAGCTGCGCCTATTGTAATTTAGGAAAGAAAAAGGCTTCCTAGACTGGCGTACAGTTACAGTTACTGCATCTTCATCATAGTCATCATCATATGGGCTACAGTGCAGCAGTTTACTACTGTATTATTACTGAAAATTATTATTATTATATAAATTGTGTCTGTTTGTGTATACATGTTTACATCAAATTGTTTCACAAATTGTTTCACTTTTCAATTGTTTCACTCCCATTATAACCAAAGCATCGTTTAGCTTTTGCTAGTTTGCCTCAGTAGAGATGTGTGAAATATTGGATACTACCAGCACTCGGGTTTAACAACATGGACATTCCTGTTTGCTTTTATAAACGTCGATCCAGGCTTAACATATCTGGGCATACACAATGCTAGCTTTTGTTCAACGTTTGTTTTAAACAAACCATGAAAACATCTACGAACTGAATTATGTACAAAAAGAAATGAAGCTTTGAGGAATAAAAAGGCGTTTTTAACCACTGCAAATGTTTCGAAAGGCTTAACCAACAACTCATTTAAGTAACTTTTTCTTTCGCTGTCGTTTCTTCCTCTTCCTGACTTTACATGTTTTAGTGGACCACATACTTTCTAAAACATCAAAATTATACTTTAATAAAGTGTGTTGCTAAATACATCATAGTTGGGATTTAAAAAACATACAAAAGCCAACCATTTGCATACTGAAAGTTGTTGTTCTGCAGTATTTTTAGGGCAACTATTAGAGTCTTCAAAGTAACAAAACATTGTTTCATAACAGCTTGTTTATTTGCACTTGAAATCTAAAGAAAGCATCTGTAAAACATTACGACTACACATCAACCAAACATTAAACCTCATGCCAAACAAAAACGACGTGAGAAGACAGATTTCTTACCGACTAGTTCGTCAACTCACTCGAAGAGGTTTAAAACCATTCGCTTGAAATCAGGAGGAACGATGAGTGAATTTTGACCCTCGAGTATCTTGGAAAACCCAATGCAAACGTCCCTTATGTATACAATGTTTTTGGCACTGGGCCGCATCTCCGGCTACCGTTCCGTCTGTGTTTTGATAAGCATCAGGAACCAAAACTTACGAACCTTACTATGACGAAGGCTTGCTTCATGAATAGTAATGACGTCGCCCTGGCGTTGATTGGTTTACTTCCGTTTCGTAATCTAAGTAATGCTAATAAGTTCAAGCTAATTGTTTTTCTCTTTCGGATTCCCCAAACGACTCGTTAACTTTTACTCGTTTACATTTCAGCAAATCAATTAGGGCTCCGATGAGAACTTCACACTGCGTATTTAATATACGTAAGATATTCTTTTCGTCATAGTAGGATTCATAAACTCGCATCTGGGAATGCGGGAGAGCCACGTCGCTCCATGACGTAAGCGTCGCAGATTTTGGCAAGCGCTGAATGCCGTTGTTTTTCTCACCGTTTGCGAATCACACCCGCTTTCAATTGGCCTATAACGTTGCAGCGTGTCACAAAATGACAGGAATGCGTTGAGGTTATCCGTAGATTATATTGGCTACAAAATCTGAAATATCTTTTGCATGCGTAGAAAAATACATTTTCCTTATAGGTACAAAAAGTGAGAAAAAGCGAAATAAAATAGTAAAAGTAAATTAAGGTGTATGTGGACCGAGGCTACCAGGATGGGAAGGGGGAGTAATTAAAGGGGTTTAGTTTGGTGCTGGGGGTATAGGGGCAGGGGTAAAATACAGTATTGTTGTAGAGGATCAAAGCTATATACAATAAGGGTGTTTAGAACTGCTAGTGCTATACAAGACAGAATGGACGGTGCAGTCACACAAGTGCTATTTTTTAATTTTAGTTTTATAAAAGTTAAGATGTTGGGTTAAATTTTGTAGCAGCATTTAGCATTTTTTTATGTCTTGTTGCTTTAGCCTTTCTGTATTAACTTTAATAATACAGTTTAATAATACCTAAAAAAGAGGCTGAATGTGCAAAGTTTTTGAATAATAGTATTACACAATAGAATAACACATAATAGAATAATAGGATAACACAATGTAATTTTGGGAATTTTTCTTGGAGTAAACAACTGTTTTACACTAGGCTATATTTTGGCAAATAATTTGGCAAACGTAGTCTCCCTTTGGCTAGAATTTACAAAAATGTTTTCTTGACATTTTCTCTCCCAATTTCTTAAGGAATAATCCTAAAAAGCTTTTTATTATTATTTTTTTAATTTAAAGGATTTGCCCCCCTACTCTGTTATTGGCTGCTTTTAGTTAATTGTTTGGTAAAGTAGTCATTTTCCACTAAATTACATTATATAATATGTTGTCACTATTACATTTTTGTAAAAGTAATAATTTTAAAATAGAAATACATATATATATATATAAAAAACATATTATATATATATCAAAGTGTAGGTGTCTGTATAAATGTATAAATAAATGTATAGATGTATAAATATGTATACATATATGTATAAGATTGAAGGCAAAAATCTGTTTTTATTTTTTTATTGTAAAAATTCTGATCCTTTCAAAAGGATTATTTTTTCTTAAATTTAAGGGCATTTGTTGGCCTGCTAGTTATAAAACTAACCAGATTGCTTGTTTGATTCTCATTGCTAGGTAAGGTGCCCTTGAGCAAGACATCTTACCCCCAATTGCTCTCCAGATACTGCAGTAATGCCCACCGCTGTGTTGACGGTTTACAGTGTGTGTGTGTTCACCGCTGTGTGTAAAATCAAAGCAACAATGACATTTCCAATAAATTCTTTACTGTGTTCTTGTGTTTTAAAACATGATCAAATAAACACTGTATAAATGTTTAAACATGCATGTGATATGTTTGTTTTTGGCTTATTAACCAAGAACAAATTAAGGTCCAGGGGTTGCAGATGGACAGATGTGTTTTGAATGAATCATTTCACAGTCAAGCAGATAAATTTGGCTTTGGAGGCACAATATCATGTGACAGTAGTGACAGCACCATATGGGGCAGATGTGAGCACTAAAAGCTTTCTGGATCTGTCAACAGTTCTGCTTGTCTGCTGTGCATTACATTCACCTGATTCAACACGGCGGACAAACGCAGTGTTTCAACGCTGAGCTTTCCAGACTGTCGCTGTTATTGCAGAGAGAGAGAGAGAGAGAGAGAGAAAGAGAGAGAGAGAGAGAGAGAGAGAGAGAGAGAGAGAGAGAGGTGTGAAAGTGAAGCTCTATCGGTCTTTGCGGACTGGAGGCTCAAAACATCGGAAGAGAGTAAAGAGAGAGAGAGGAGAGAGAGAGAGAGAGTAATCGACCAGCCATGGCAAATATCGCTGTGCAGAGGATTAAACGGGAGTTCAAAGAAGTGCTGAAAAGCGAAGAGGTTTGCTAAGCGTTACTTCACCCCGTTTTCTCGCCCGTTACAACGAACAGACGGACTTCAGGGAATAAACAACCAGAAGCCTGTGGGGCTAGCGTAGCCGGCTAAGCTAATGTTAGCACGAGCTGTCAGATCGAGGCCTTCAAATACGGAAGTCACACTTCAGTCAAATGTCGCGCTCTTTACTTTTAAAGACAACAGATAAGACAGCAATGTGAAAATCAACCAGGATCGCTTTAAAGTAGTGCTGGAAGACTGTAGCGGACGCCGAGCTCAGCCTGTGGGCTAACATGCTACTGCTTTTGCCTAGTTAGCCTGCTAGTTTCAATAGCACCTCTTTAGTATGCAGTCATAATGGGATCAGCCGTGTTTATAGTCTAGTAAAGTATGTTTTAGATGTTGTATAGGTCGTTGATATATTGGTGCCAGTTAGACGGGCTGCGTTTAACTACTTTTCAGGAGTCAAGCACTATGGCTGTGTGTCAAAAGCTAGCGAGCTGCCTACCTAGAAAGCATTTTTGAGGAATGATGAGGAACGTATAATGCCGACAAATGCTGTCTAGGTAGGCGACCTAGCTAGTTTTTGAGATGCAGCCCATGCTTAAAAACAGCATTGGTCAGTTCTTTGTTCTGGGCCATAGAAGTACAAAAACATCTCCTGAAAAAATGTTGTGCTGTATATGAAATACTGGGACAGTATCACAGACGACCTCGTGTCAGTGTTTAAATCTGCCATTATTTAACTCTAACGTGTGTTTTAAATTATACAAGTTTTAGTACCGGCTTAATAACCCATTTCTGCTTAATGCTTGTTTCCTTTGTGACAGACAAGTAAAAATCAAATAAAAGTAGACCTGGTGGATGAAAACTTCACAGAGTTAAAGGGGGAAATAGCGGGACCACCGGACACCCCATATGAAGGTAGAGCTGTCTATAAATCTGTCTTTTGTATTGCTGTCATGTATTTGTGGACATACATGGTGGTCTACATGATAGGATGCATCTTAAAAGATTTCTTTGCCATGCAGGAGGAAGATATCAGCTAGAAATCAAGATCCCTGAGACGTATCCATTCAATCCACCCAAGGTAAACTGTTAATTGGTGATGTTTTATGTGATGAATATATAACGTCAATAAAAATGGTTGTGCAATTTAAGTTTAACTTCCGCCATCTTACATTTATAGTGTAAAATGTAAGTGTAAAAGGATATTCAACAAGGACATAAGTAGATGGGATGTTTAGCAATTCATAACTTATGAGTAATAATGAATATGGGACCTACCAGAATGGATCCCAATTGTTTCAGAAATGAAACATTTATTACCAAAAATGTAACACTGCATGTTTGAAATTACATGCACCAAGTAATGTGAGAAAGATATGAGCACTGAGAAGTTAAAAATGAGTCGATCTTCTCGTCTCAGGTGCGGTTTATTACGAAGATCTGGCATCCCAATATAAGTTCAGTTACCGGAGCAATATGTTTGGACATTTTAAAAGACCAATGGTGAGTGGGTATGGTTATGTTAAATTTAGTTGTATGTAAATTAGCCTGTTTTAATTGGCTGTCATCCGGCCTACATCATTTGTTTTTGACATACCACTGTTTCTTTCTCAACATTATTTCCTTCCTACTTCTTGTGCAGGGCTGCTGCAATGACACTTCGAACAGTTCTGCTTTCACTACAGGCTCTGTTAGCTGCCGCAGAGCCTGACGACCCACAGGATGCCGTGGTAGCCAATCAGGTACATGTGGGCTTGAAATGCGAACAACACACAGTGACAAATTCTTTGAAATCTTTTTAAATGTCACTGTTGTTGTCTTTCAGTATAAGCAGAATCCAGAAATGTTCAAACAAACCGCTCGGCTCTGGTCTCATGTTTACGCTGGCGCTCCTGTGTCCAGTCCTGAGTACACACGCAAAATAGACAAACTCTGTGCAATGGGCTTCGACAAAGTAAGTACTATTTAGAATTAGAGACGCACATGTATGGACCTCAGTCGTGTATTAAAGAATGATGTTAGCAAAAGTCATATTTACATTTTACAACAAATTTGGAAATTAATAAAAATAATCCACACAAGAATGAATGCTGTTGTATCATCAACTGTGATTTGGTTGGTGTGGCCTCGCCCAATCAAATCGAAGAACTTTAACTTGTGTAATTAGCATTAGAGTTATTCATCACTGAAATTACTGTTGCATGAAATTGTCTTTTTCTTTTCAGAATGCAGTAATAGTAGCTTTGTCCTCAAAATCATGGGACGTGGAGACGGCAACAGAGCTGCTACTAAGCAACTGATCATCCTGTTCCTTCACCAGGCCATATTACCGCCCCCCTCATCCATACATGCATCACTCATTCGGGATTGTTTTGGATGAATTTGTGTGTCAGGGTTTTTGGAAGGTTACAGCGGCACCAGTTAGACTGAGACAATTAGAGTTTGCCCTCTGGAGTCATCTTTTGTCCCTCTTAGCAATTGTTCATGAATTATGTAGTTTCTCCCCACATTTTGTATTTTCTTTGCCTTGCTACAATCACGCCCCTTACCAAATTTAGGCTGTTTAAAGAAACCTAAGAAAAGACAAAGCTGAAAATGTATCATTGTCATTTTACACTTAAAGGAACGAGAACACCCACTTGCATATCTGTGAAACAATATTAGTACATGTAAATTAGTATATTTAAGGATGTGCACATTTAAGAAGAAAAACAACAGGAATGTTATTTTGTTTTGTACATTATAACATTAATTTTGCGACATGCTTATTTGAATAGGATGTTTAGCATCTATAAAAAGAAAATGAAAGTAATTTGAGATTCATAGTACCCCTTCTCTTTGTTGCGGTCTCTGAACAAACACATTTTATTTGCTCATCCTTTTAACGTTTCTTTTGCACTAATCAGTCCTGTATAGCAGTCGATATGGCCAGATGACATGGTGTTATGTTGCAAGTACAGATAAAGTTTCAGAATTATTGAAGTGTTAATTTTTGAAATGAAAGTTGTCTTTTTCCCTTGTTTTTTGGAAGGGGGAGGATGTGTGATCAGCAGTCACAAAACCTTTTGTTTTTAAATGCAGCTCGCAAGAGGTGCGGCGACTTGGTCATTGACAGACGTACCTTATGTTGCCTGAGTTTTTTGTTTTCTTTTTTGAAGAATGTTCTTTCTGATAAAGTTACCGTGTAATACAAATGTTGTACATGTCGACACGAGGAAGTCTTGATGCTTGTTCTTAATAAGATTGGCTTGCTTCTTTGTGCCACAATCAAAACTCTTTTACGGAGAGACACGTTTGGTTACTATGACATCAAAAATCAGTCAAAGATATATTGAGAAAACATTGTGAAGTGTGAGGTGCATTTCTAAGCAGTCAGCTATTGTACATCCCGGTCCCAAGCAGAGTTAACTTTACTAAAGAACTTAAAGAACTAAAAAAAACAAGTATTGTCATTATTAGCTTTATTAGCTTTGTGAGCTAATAATCACTTTTTTCCTTCTTAAAGGGTTAAATTGTTTCTTTTCTCATTTTACTGCTTGCCCTCTCTCAATTTGTTAGCATTCCCACAGTTTCTCATCTGTTTTTCAGAATCCCCCACTTTCACAGCTAATTGTTTTCTTTCTCTTTTCTCATAAACACACACAGCCAAGTTTTCTTTGGGGTAAAATACTGTTCATCTCTAGAATGCACCATTGATGGCTGGATTTATATTTTGTATGAAAAACAAAAATGACACGAAAAACAAAAGACTGTCTTCCTGTAGTGATCACCTTGTTCAATATTGCACGAAGAAGTGAATTAAAGGACAAACGTTTCTGTCAAAAGGAGAAATGCAGGTCATGGGCTGTGGTTTCAGTCACTTTAAGCTCCTTTACAAAACAAGACAGAAAAAAAAACCTATTCGAGCCGTACAAGCATGGTTATTTATTGTGAAACTGTCATATTCTTTTGAATTAAAAAGGTTAAAAATTATACTAAGTGTCTGAGTTTTCTGCTCCTTGTTTCGTAAATGCTTTCATTTCCTTTTTTTGCAATGTATTTACCTTTTTAAAAAGATGGTGAAAAACATCAGGGAACCGTCAACTGGAAAAAGGGTAACAGATTTTTCTCTTTTCACTCTAAAGCAATGTAAACTCTACTTATGTTTCAGACACAATCACATGTTTTTAAATACTTAACAACCCCCGTATTAACACAGTAAACATGTTTCCCTGGTTGGGGATAAGATGGAAGGATATGATAATGACCCAATTCATATTTATGTGTTGTACAGAAGTTAATTTTAGAAAGCTAATTAAAAATACTTCAGAAAATACCACATGGAGCAAATGTTGGGTGTCTCTTGACATGCTGTAAAACTCAACAGCATGAGGAATTTGAGCTCATACACACCCAACAAAATACACAGCAGCTTTGCTAATCATGCAGTCGCCTGCTTTAACTTGCTGTTCCTGCACTATAAATTAAATTAAACATCTAGAATCTTTGTGATACAGAAATGAATGATTTGACCCATCTTTGGATATTAAAGAGGAATTAAAGACAAGACGGAAGAACACGGTAGAAAATCTTTCAAGGCGTTTAATAAGCAACCTTAGAGCTTGGATTAAAACATTTTTTTTCTTTTAAACGTTCGTTTTTAAAAATAGCTCCAGACAGAAGCAGAGCAACGAGAAACAATTTCAACAGAAAACGACAAAAACCTTAAACGAATGAAGAGAAACAGACTTGTTTCTACATACAAGTTTTAACATCTGAATCTAAAGAATTCAATCCTCATTGGTCTGAGGTGTGGAGTTATGACAGTTCAGATTTGTGAGGAACGTTTGATGGGGGCGTGTCTTCGTTTGGCCGTTTGATCTTTTACTGCCTGACCGTCCTGGTCTTCACAAATCTGCGCTTTACCTGAAACAGACATCATATGAATCAATTTATCAGTGCATGACTCAGCAACAAGCAGTTAGTGATTTCTAAGCCCACAGGAAACCAGGTGACCCAAATATGAAAATGACTTCATGTTGTGCTCATTTTTTTATACAATAGCAAACTGGAAATGTGGCTTTGGAATAAGGTGATCATAAAACAGGAGTCATATGTAACTTATTAACTTATTTATGAATAATTATAAATCCATTGTATTTATTTTATGTACCTACATGGCATTACAACAATTAACAACAGTTTATACGGTTTATAACAAGTGACAATAATATATACAATAATATAACAATAACCTAGTAATAGTAAACTGAAATGAATTGAAACATTTGCCATTTAACATCTGGCCATTTAAACGAAACTATTTATATAAACCATAAGCCTAAAAAATTGCTTATAAACAAAAGCATTCTTTTGGTCTATGAGGTTAATGCTTGACATCGCTCTGCTAAATGGACCCTCCTCTCAAACACTCACTGACAGCTGCCCCTGTTCGGCTGCATAGATGGACTCTTCCTGTGTGGGTTCTGTTGCACCCCTGAGCTGCCTGTCAATGGTATCTCCCTGCTGCTCCAGTAGCTGTGTGAGTGACAACACATAGTCTGGACTGGACTCAAATTCCCTCTCTGTCTCCCCTTCACTTCCATATGTCTTCAGAGAAAGGCTGCTGTGCTTGTACCCTTGCTGATCTCGCTGTGCTACCCTCACCGATCTTGGACAAAAGAAACATCTGCCTGAACTACACATAAAAAACTTAAATTATAGTTACAAGGTGTAACTGTTGTCATGATGACAGCAAAAGTTTAAAGCTACTATGATTCTACTTGACATTTAATTGTATTATATAATATAACCTGCATAAGGCACAACAAAAACTGAATCCGATCCTCTGACTACACTGAGGTGAATTAAAAAGTATATTGTAGTTTATTTTTATGGCATGTATATAAATGGAACATATGTACATGTATATAAACATTCTATATATATGTTAATGAAGTTATATTCATTTACCTTTGCAGATCGATTTGTCTCTGTGGCCCCGCCTCCTTCTGCTGTTTTGGTGTCTTGTTACTGATTGGATCCACTGAGGCTGTGGAAGCAGGATCCTGAGTGGGTGTCGCCCTCTTCCGCCCACGCCCACCGCCTCCCCCTGTCGTAGCCCCAGCCACTTTATCAGGTGTGGTTACACCTGCGGGATTTTTAGGAGGTCGACCCCGTCGGGGTTTGTTGGGAGGTGGCTGTGACCCTGCGGGGTTGGACTTTTCCGTGCCGTCACTCGCAGGAGCAGCGCGCTTCCTACCGCTGGCCTGAGCAGCCTCTTCCTGACCCGGACACGCAAAAAAAGACGCAATAAGAACGGTGTGTGAACGTGTTGAACAGTTGTGGTGTTTAAAGAAGACTTTCTGACCTTCTTTACGCCTCCTGTTTTCACGATCACTGGATTCTCTTCGTTCTCCCTCGCTCCCGTTTCTGAGGTCTCAGAACTCATATCCCTTCAGGAGAGAGTGAGAAGTAAATTCTCCATAAGGATCAAGAACTCAAAAATGTGAAGATTCAACACACTGAATGTGTTGAATAATTAAGTGTTGTGTTGAATAAATGTGTTCAACATGCAACTGTGTGTTGAATAAACAAGTAGCGTGACAAACACAAACCTGCTTTTATTTGTTGCGGGGGAGCTGGGCTGGGAGTTGGTGCTCACATTGCTCACCGTATCGGTGGTGGTGGTTTTGGTGTACGGCCGGCGCGCTGTTACTGTTAAAGGTTTGTTCACTGCTCCCAGCACGCCTGTCTGCTTTGGTGGTTGCTAAATAATATGACCAAGTATTAGCAATGCGCAATTTTATGTTGTCAAGATGCTCATTGCCAAATTTATTTGTTAAACCATGGCTCACACAAACACTGCAGATAATCTAAACGTACCTCTGATATCTGATGTTACATTTTAACTTTATTTTAACCACAGTTGTGGCCCTGCAGCTTAACCGGTAAAGCATTGTGCTAGCAACGCAAAGATTGTGGGTTTAGTTACCAGGGAACACAAGTACGGCTCAAATGTATACTTTGAATACCCAGTAAGTCACTTTGGATAAAAGCATCTGTCAAATGAATAAATGTAAAAGTACACAAAAGTCGTCTGGGTATTGTTTACATACAGTAAACAAAAACAGCAGGTACATTTAAGACACAGCTGTGTCAGGTAAAATTCTCACCTGAATCTTCCCCGTCTGAAGGACTGTTTTGGCTTCTGCTGACAGATATTCCTTATCATTGACAAAGTCCTGTGGAGAGGAACAGACAGTGAGCTTTTCAAAAGGTCAGTTTGAGAAGGTCTCGCTGTGGAACATCAGGGTGTTGGTTACCTTGTCAGGTGGGGTGAAGAACTTGCTGGGCAACACAGGATCCTTTGGTGAATCCAGATGGCAGGACGTGCTCTTGTTGGCGATCACAAATAATGCCACGTCACAAACGATGTACAGTTTCTGTAGAGTCATTAAACAGGATATGAAATACATGGACTTCAGAGAACAGGTTAATGTTTTTAACCAAGTTTCCAGAAAAAATGGTGATTTACCTCGTTTGCCTTGGGGTCATCGGGGGCTTGGGCATCTTTTGTTTGTTTGATGTTCTCCACCATCTTCCTCAGGAACGAATGACTGTTGTTCTCGTTCTTTGTCATCAAAACCTCCAGCATGAACCACAAACACCTAAAGACAGAAGAACCTTGAAGAACGGTACGATTGTTTCAAACACAAACATGCTGTGTAATTTTACATTGAAGAGGAACATGAGTCGTGTGAATACCAGAAGTACTTTCACTTTATTTATCTGCAACCTGAGCCAGATGACAGGAAACAACATGTCAAATGTCAACATTTCTACATGAATTAGGGGTTGGAATCTACCCGATTATGAAACATTGTACTGTATAATCACAATTCTGTGCACTGAATCACAGTATAAGTAATAGCGCTTATCTTTAGACTTGGTGTATAGTTATTCCAAACTGTCATGTGTTTTAATCTTTCACTCACTTTTATCCATTTATAATTGCATTAGAAATCTATATTTGCATCCCAGAAATCTCTTGACTGGGAGGTTTGAAAGGCAATGCTTTGTAATAGATCTCTATAACTGCATTAGTACAGTAATAGAGATATATGTGAGAAATGTGTAGACGTGTTTAACACTCGTACTCTTTGATGTCTCTGAGCTGCTCAAAGTCCTGCGGTTTGGTGAAGTCTGGATCATGAGCTAAAAGATGGATCATGTATGGAACTACATATTCCGGCAGGAGAGACAGCAGCTTCTCTGAAAGACAGCAGAAGATGAACAAGACACTTAAATCCAATTCCATTTAGTCAGTTAAACAATCAATTTAGCCCCTGACATTACTGGAAAAAAATAAGGTATTGGTGTGTCCATACATGCATAAAAAGTGACAACCCATACCCAAAACGTTACCTCTGCATTTAACCCATCACTAGAGAGGAGTGAAAACACACACACACACACTCTCACATACACACAGCAGTGGGGCACTCAAGGCACTGGGCTGCCTTGCTCAAGGGCACTTCAGTTGCTACCTGCCGGTGCTGGAATCGAACCAGCAACCTATTGATTACAAGCCGGACTCACTAAACCTGTTAAAATGAGCGTGTTTACCGTGGGCCATGGGATTCTGTTTGATGTACTCTCTGCGGACACTGATGTTCTTCAGCAGGCACTGTCGGGCGTGAGCGCGCCGCTCTTTCACCGGGTCTTTAGCGCACAGAGCAAACACAGCCATGTACTCCAGCGGCAACAACAACTTCACCAGAGCTAGATGTAACTTTTGTGCGAAGATCTGCCGAACCTGATAGCACTCATCCTACAGAGAGAGAAAGTGAGAGTGATAGAGTTAAAGTGGTAAAGAGTTAAAAAGCTGAAGATATACTGCTACAGTTAGATATGCAGCCGCATATCTGTGCCCCAAATCTAGCATTGGAATATTGTACTTCTGGTAAAACTTTATCCATGTATGGCTCATGTTTATTTACTTTTGGTTTTTTGCTTAATGTTTCCCTCACATTGCAAATTGCTTTGGATAATAGCGTCTGCTAAATGCCTAAATGTAAATGTACATATTTGAACCATTTTATTTTACCAAAATCAGTGTTGTTAGTTCTGTTGTCTTTACACTATTTCAGAATGGCACATTTTAGCAGTTCAATATTAACTCATTTCCATGCATGTGCAGAAAGTCACTCACATTAATGACAAGTGCACAGAGCTGGAACTGTTCTGGAGTGATGATGTCATGGTAGCACGGCTCCTGAGCCAGTTTCATGATGGCGCTTCCTGCGGCGAGCCTCAGCCGGGACATGTCTGACTTACTGCACCCGCAAACACACACGCATATCATTAGAGGCCAGTCAGAAGTGTGGGTGTCAGTGGGTGTCAGAACCACAGCAGGCAGTACCTGATCTTCTTCTGCTCTGTGAGGTCCCCTTCACTGACCAGCATAGCTGAGAGGAGCCTGAGAGTTGAGTTTGCAGATTTAGACTGATTGTTTTTCATTCCCAGCAACCAGCGCACCAACAGCTTAATGGCCTGCACCTGCAACACACACAGAGACACAGACACAGAGAGAGAGAGAGAGAGACACACACACAAACACACAGAGACACAGTCACACACACACACACATTAATAAACTCATAAAGTGATGTTGTTTACCCAGCCTGATTACACACAGAAGCTACCTTGGCCAACACTTCAGGTGAAACTTCATCATCGTTTGTCCAGAGCCGCCCATTCTTGTTTCCCACAGACTGAGAGAGAGAGAGAGAGAGGATTAAACCTTTGAAGTACAAATGTGCTCAGATGAAGAGTAATAAATCATCATGCTCACTCTGTCATTCATCATAAGGTCCTTCACAATGAAATTGGCTACGATGGACTTCATGGGTGAAGCGAACTGATCTGGGGCAAGCATGGAGATGTGGCCGAGAGACACAAGCGGAGTGATGAGCTGTTCAGGCACATCTGCATTCAGACTGCGAGACAACGGCTGCAAACACAAGACGTTTCAAATAACTTCAGATTTCAAACATAAAACCAACTAAATTGCAAGGAATACCAATAACATTCTGGTAAATCTAGCACATCTGTTATTTGCAAAAGGAATGGCTCTCCATGTTTTGAATGTTGTATTGCTATTGTTTAGGCACTGAGGCCACACTGTAAAAATTCTTTGGTCAAAATGCAGATGGGTAGTGATATGACAGTTTTGAGATATTAAGTTTTTGGATATATATACCTGATAGAACTTTTTTGTTTTTCAAATTAAACACCCAAAATGCATGTTTAAAAATACAACACCTTTAATAGTCTCTCTTTTTGACAAAACTGTCAGACAAAACCTTTTAATTCTAAGGTAGCATTATATGTGGACGACAACATATTTAGAGCTAAAGACTTTCTACAATGTCTACAATTTAGTTTGTTCAACAATTTAGTAATTGAAACCTTTAGAACACTAATTGGCTCGAACCCTTTTACATTTGAGTGTCCTGACTTATACTACTTATACTGCTCATATTATTAAGTTATGGTTTACCTTGACATATAGCACCAATACAAAACTTTACAGTGACTTCTTGTTCAGGCAAATTGTTGCGGCTTAATTTGCTGACATTTGGAGAAAAGGTTCAATCGCGGCAATGGCTTTACGTGTAAGCACAAGGCTTTACCTCAAATATCTGAGCTAATTGGACCTCTTTGTTGTGAAAGATGGCATGGATGCAATGGACTGCCTGTTTGGCCTGGTGGGGGGTGCCTCGCTTTGCCTTTTGATGCAGGACGGGAATTAAAGTCCTACACAAAGTCAGAGAGAACAAGATTTCATTAGCCAACATGTTATATCTGGGTGCATGTTTAAACTTCTGGTATTAACTCAGTAAAGTTTGTCAACCGAAATAACTTTGTGTGGTGTTCTTACGAGCGGATCTGTGGTAGTTCTGTCTCAATCTTTTGCCCCGTGTTTCTGAAGATCTGTATTGCGGCTTCAGCAACTTTATCGTCCTCCATCTTCAGACACTGCAGGAGAGACTCGTATGTCTCGGTCGAGTGGAACGCAGTGGGGTGAGTGAAAGATAAAATCTGGAGTGGAGAAAGAAAAAATGGCAAGCTTGTATTAACGGTACTAAAGGTGTAATATGAATGTGATGCCTTCAAAATGTATTTTTTCAAGCCAATTTACTTGTAAACATAAACAAACACCTTGAGAAGTTCCAGCCCAGCACGGATGGCAGTATCAGGAGTCACTCCTTCATCGTCATCATCAGCAGTACCCTCAACTGACTTATTCAGCAGCTTCACCAGGGCACTGTAAACACACACACACACACAGTGAGCCAAGTGTACACTTTACCTGTAGTTACACTTAGCCGCCACTAGGTGTCTCAGCCCTCAACAGCCATTCATTCAGTTACACAACCGTTGGAAAAAAAAACCACATGGCCCATATTGCCTTATCTCCTCTCCCACTCAGTTTCAGTTCCTCTCTCCATGTTCATTCAGTTTCTGGCTTTACACCTGTGGCTGTGCTGCACCAATACGAATCCACATCCTATACTTGACGTTTACACACGAGTTCTGTTTTTACATTTGATCTTTGAAACTTAAGTCCCATTAATACAGCATAAGGCATAAGCATAAAATGAAGAGACATTCTTCCACAGAAACATCATAACAAACTGTCAGTTTAGAAAAAGGATAAGATGGCATTGCCTCATATCCATCATAACATCTCAGCACCCATAAAGATTTTTAGTCCAACACCACCCCAAATGCATGTTAATTAAATCTGCACTACAGCACAAAGATACTGAAGTAAAATGTGACTTGGGATAAATAATGTAATACGCAATATTCGATTCAATAATGATAACTTTCAATTTTTAATTAAATTTAAACTATATTAAGGTATATTTTACAACCAACAGACATTTTGTGTTTTTCTGCACTAACAATGCGTAATTTTAAGTATTAAAAGAATTTAGTCATTGCAAACCATTTGACCATTTCCATACATCCTAAGATGCATTACACAGGATTAGCCGTTACTGTTTGTAAACAAAAGATTAAAATTTGGCCTTTCTATTTTGGGTTGAATGCCACCAGTTGTATACACCCCCTGCTCTTCATAGAACTGTAGTCATGCTTTTATCAGAAAATATGACAGTGATATGGTTTTATGTAACCTTTACAATTACGCAAATGTAAAGCATTATCGTTTGGCATAATACCACAATTTAAAAAGTTATCACATTTTTCTTTAATAGCATGCAGCCCTAGAAGCTACAAACCCACTGGTCACTGGTCACAGGTTACCAAAAACTTTGAGCGAAACCCAAAAACAAAATAAAGAACCCAGGCAGAGGACAGCGATTCTGTTGACACACATTTAGTTTATCATATGCACTGTATGAATAGGATTTTTTTATGGCTCCGCACCTTATTATTTTCCTGCATAGGGCAGCTTTACCTTCCTTCCCCCAAAGACAAAAAGTTTTGGGGGAAGGAACAACATTTTTTCCTCTTAGTCACTGTACCTGATGGCTTCAGAGTCTATGTGAACAGGTGCGATTCTCTCCAGCAGGAATTTCACCATCTCCAGGAAAGGGTTGGTGGGCTGCTTGGGGAACGTCAGCTTCCGTGTGATTTCCCTCTGAAAGAAAACGACACGCATGGGTGACCTAATACTTCCTAATCCTACTTAACAAGATACCTGCTTAATCTATCCTAAAATACCTGAGGTGTGAACACGGAAACTTCTGAAGTAATTTAGGTGAAACTCACCACACACTGTTCGGCCTGTTTGCAGGAGCAGGTGGGGCTGATGAGTTGCTCCAGCTGAAGACGTAGTTTCTCATCTTCACCCAGAACTTGATTAAACTTCTTCATGAAGTCCTGAGCTTTTCCTGGGTCTGGGAGATTCTCTGAAAGACGGATAAAGAGTGAGGCTGCACACTATAAATATACAGGTCTCTAAAGTGACAGATTTTACAGAGTTCCTTACTGGCGATGGACATCAGCTTTCCGAACATGGCCGAGGTGTTTGCTTCAGACTACAGGAAGAGAAAAGCAACAAAGTTACTTCACTGCAGTAAAATTCTTACATATGAGGACCAAAAAATTGATTCGATCACATATAAATTTGGCAGATGCTTTTATCCAAACCAGTGAATTCAAAGTACACATTTTTTTTCCAGTACTTGCATTGCCTGGGATCAAACCCACAACCTTTGCACTGCTAATGCAATGCTCTACCAGTTGAGCTACAGGAAGGCTACTAAATAATAATGACATGTATTAATGACATTTAGATCAACCAGCATATCTTTATAAAGACACATTATACATGTTGTACTTTTAAAGAAATAATTCACACAAAGTTCTTCTACTTTGTGTGTGTGTGTGTGTAAGTACATGTTTGTGTGACTTACTGTAGGCAGTTTGTGCAGGTCCAGCAGTTCTCGAACGAGACCTCTCAGCATATTCTGACACTTCCACATTTCATTCAAGGCTCTAAGAGAAAAAGATACGCTCAGCTTGAGATCATTTGACTCATCAGTGAGACATGAGTACTGTTAACACTGACACAATGATACAGCACAAGACAGTCAGATGAGAAGTCCAGACTCTATACTGGCATGTGATAAAGCTTTTGAAACAGGACCCAGTCGATTAAGACTCACTTGACTGCGTTGGTGTCCAGGCAGGCATAAAGGTAGTACAGACACTTCATCTTCTCCTCGGTCTCCAGACTGTGAGGAACCATGTACTGGGCAAAGATCTTTTCCACCAGCAACCTAACAGACAGAGGCACAGACAGACACACACACACACAGAGACAGACAGACACACACAAAGAAAAAGAAGATTAGAGTAAGAAACTGTGGTTTTAGATTTATTGCATGCAAACACTATCAGGACATTAATGCAGTTAATCCATTAAATGATTTGTTTGTATGTGTTTGTAGCTCATACTTGTCATCTATGCTGTTCTGATAGTAGATGTGCAGGAGTTTGTCTTTGATCCAGCTGATTTTTTGGGCAGACTCTTTCCCAGCCTCATGGTGCAGACAGTACTTCTTATACAGCTGTGCTAAACCCATCATTGCTTCCTTTCGGACGCGCCACTGAAGAAAACACAAATCTTAACATTACTTTATTATTAACATTAGAAAGCACAAAAGGATAGGTTCTATTTTCATCTCAGATCATTAGCGCTTTTGTTCATATCAATGCAAATAATAATAGCTAATTGTGAACAAATATTATTAAGTCTATTATATAGAGGAACACAGAATCTGCAGGTAACATAAAACGCTTTGTGATAAAGAAACAGATAAAGACATAAGAGTCATGTGAGATAACTAGCCAATTAAGAAGCAGCTTGGCACACATATTAATCACAATATTTACATTAAACATACATTGTTGTGTTTATTTTTATTTATTTTTTCTGAAGGGTCTGCATATTTTTCCCATTTATCTTATATTGTACCACCATAGACAACACACACAGCCCTGATAGTACTAAGCGCTGACATCATATGTTTGATTAACACTGACAAATCTAAAAATCGCAAAACATTCTCCCCTACAAGAAATAGCACACTGTTGTTTACACCTATACATTTAAATTCTAATATTCCTACAAATAAACATCTTGAGCTAAATGTTTATTTTGGTCAAGCTACAGAATTTGTTTAAAATTTCTTAAACACGATTGATTTAAACACGATTGTTTAAATCAATGTTGCATCTCCTCACCCTCTTGTCCAGCATTCTCTCTCTGACAAATCCCAGCAGCTGATCATTCACCAAGTTCAGGTCTCTCTTCCCCGCGTTGATAATGGTGACAATGACATCATGTCTGATAGCCTCCTCAGGGTCGTGTGATCTCACCTTCAGATAATCTGATGATGTCACAGACAGCACGATGAGATATGAGATACTGAAGCTCTACAGCAACAACTGAAAGAAACATTTAACCTGTACACACCAGTGAGATCCTTGGCAAGGTCCGGGTGGTTCATGAGGCAGTGGCTAGCAAACTTCACACATTCCAGTCTCACAGGAACATGAATGTCATTGAACCTTTGGAAAGCAAAACAATGAAGAGTTCAATAAGCAAACGAAACCATCATTCCGACATTCCCAGTGGCGGGAAAACCTCACCTTCCCAGGAAACACTGCCACAGCGGGCGATTCTGAGTGGCCAGTTCAGAGTCTTTTGCGCCGAAGAGTTTAGCCAATAGTTTCACCACGGCCAATCTCTCCTCTCCATCATTGCTCTACACAAACAACAACAAACAGACACCCGTTACCTCTGAAGGGGTTTGCGTGTAAGACATGTGGTTGTGTAAGGGTGTGTTTACCTTCAGTTTAAACTCGAGTTGTGGCATAACAGACACGAGAAGAAGAGGGTCAATAGCAAAGAGTTCCTGTATGAGGTCAAACACGTGCTCGGAGAGATCACTCACAGAGGACTTCCCCATCACCAACACCTGATTGAAGAACTACATAAAGAGAGGACAATTCATAAACCATCAGTGAAAGACACTTCATGTCAAGCTCTTAGCAGAAACTGATACTTTACTGGAGCTCTGTTCTCTTCAAACATAATTGAAACTTTTACAGTTGCTGTGTTGCTGGCTAGTTTAAATAGGAAGTAGCTAAAGTCTGCTTGAAAAGTCGCTAAGTCACCAGGTGATGTCACATGCTAATTTTAATATTTGTGACACCACTGTGTCAAACTTGTATTGTGTACAGTGCCTACTTTACAGTCATGTTTTTTATTACATCAAATACAATCAAATATACAATCAACTGTTTGCAACTAATTTTATTCTGGCTACCTGCACAACCATAAATTAAAAAACCCAATTTAAAAACCCATTTACTTGAGTTCATTAGAAGATTAGGAGGGAACTTACTGAAGCGATGCAAGTTTCAATGGTCTGAACCGTTCTCTTCAGAAGAGTCCTGGCCAGGTCATATGCCTGCTTATTCAAGTTCTACAGCATGAAAACAAACAGAATCACACAATGGTTAGGACTGGGTAATAAATGGCCAGAAGGTGTTACGAAACTCAACAAGGAAGTTCTCAATTGGCTACCTTGTGAGCAGGGATGAGGTTGATGAGGATGGTGTCCAACAGCTCCTGTGTTACTCCATCTCCCTCCATAATGATGGAGCTCATCAGGTCCAACATGTGCATCTGCACCTTCTGATTATGGCTGTTACTGAGTTGCATAAAAGAACCATTTGAGGACCCAATTCAATGACACCGTATGCAAAGCAGTCTAAAAATCAATCCCAGAGAAGGAAGCATGAATATTTTAAAGTAAATGAATGAAGATAATGACTCACTTGATGACCGAAAAGAGAGTTTTGAAGAGCTGGATGAAGATCTCATTACAGTCCTCCAATTCAAAGCAGATGTTATAGGACTTCACCCATGCGAGATTCTGCACAAGTCAAGGTTAAACATCTCAGCAATGACAAAAAGCTGCTTCAGATCTGTTGAAACTGATAAATGTTGCTGCAATGGGTCAGACCACTGAGCATTAAAATAAACGTGTAATCCAAACCAGGGCCCATAAAACACCAAGTTAAGATGAAGACCACGGAAGGTGAACTTTTGTAGTATTAGAGACACACAAATGTGCTTTTCTGATAAACCTGAATGGACATTTTGGACAACAAATTGGTTTAACTGATAGCATGAGTTTCATCGCGGGAAGACACAACTTGATAGTCATTATTTTTGCTTCTTGTACTGCTAACGGTGGGAAAATATTTGCACACAAAAATGTGCCTGTGACAACAGAGCAGAAAACAGAACTAAATATGAATTCCTGAACAAACTGACTCACCTCCAGCAAGTAAAAGTATCTGTTGAACTGAGGGCTCTTGGTGTCCTCGAGTCCCTTTAACTGCCGCGTAATGAAGAGAAAAATTTCCTAGAAAAGAAACAGATAAAGCCAAAGCGATTGGTTTAGTTTGGTTGTTTCGGTTAGCAGTGCAAAGCAACCTAAGCTTCATATATCAAGACATATCAAAGTCATATCAAAGTAAATACTTTATCAGCTATGCGTTTCATTACATTTAGTCATTTGGCAGACGCTTTTATCCAAAGCGACTTACAGTGAATTCAAGGTACACGTTTTTATCAGGACTTGCCTTCCCCTGGGATCGAACCTACAACCTTTTGCGGTGTTAGCGCAATGCCCTACCAGTTTCCTGGAGTTAAACCCTAACCTTGGCGTTGTAAGCGCCATACTATACCAGTAGAGCTCAGGAACACTCAGATTGCTGTTGTTTGCAGGTGATTGACAAATTACAGCTTGGCATGTAATGTGCAATTCTACTTTATTATAATAGAAGTAATAAGTTTTTACGGTACCTTGAGCTTATCATGTGAGGTGTATGGAGCCTCCGGAGCATAGATCCTGAAGATGTCTGCAAGACAACAGGCCACGAGTAACCGAACGTCTTTGTTAGGGTTTCGAAGGAAGAACTCAGAGGCCAAGTGAAGAGCCAGAGCCAGATACTGCTGTTTCTCCTCTTCTGAGTCCTGGTCCATGTCCATGTATGTCTTCACCACCAACTAATGTGACAGATGTGTCATTTAATGCTTACAGTTTCTGCTATACAATAACATTGTTGAATGGAAAATCCTAAAAAACTAATCATAACATCTCATAATATCAATCTCAACATCTCATTTTCTGTTTAGTGCCAAACTCAACAAAATAAATACAGATTATTTTACAGTACAGAAGTACAGATTTTACAGTTTGGACATTTATTATTTATTCTCTAGTACTAAATGTTTATAAGTCTGTACAATATAATCCAAATCCATATTTAAGAACTCTTAAATAAAAACCATGATACGCTGAGACATTTCACTGAGATCATTGATATTCAACCCCGTGTTTGTGTCAACAGTCTAAGCCATTTTTGTGTCTCAATTAATGCACAATAATAAAACGGCTAATATTATAATATTATGGCTTGTTATGCCAAATATCAACGCTTCATTGTTTTTAATAGTTGTTGGTTTACTGGCTGTCTGAACATAGTCACACTGTCGGAATGATAATTAAGAATTATCACAACAGAATTAATTAAAAACTAACAAATTTCCATACACTAAGATAACTTGTTGACAATGCTTAAAATATGCATCTGACAGTAAAATCAGATCTAAAAATCGCAAAACATTCTCCCCTACAAGAAATAGCACTGTTGTTTACACCTATACATTTAAATTGTAATATTCCTGCAAATAAACATCTTGAGCTAAATGTTTATTTTGGTCAAGCTACAGAATTTGGATGTGCATGCTTTACATCATCGTATATAATGTGGTTTGAGCTCAAATTATATTCATAATATGATATAATAATATAATTGTATTACCCAAAACTGATATTATGCCTTTCACATGCATTAAAATCCCTAGAACTCTAGGACCCAGAGGGAAACGTTCTTGCTACAGTCTGTCCTGCACTGGCTCTGTGTGTGTGTGTGTGTGTGTGTGTGTGTGTGTGAGAGAGAGATGGGGGAAGGGCAGACGACGCTCTAAGCTGAAGGGAAGCAGAATCTGAGCTTCAGCCACAGTCAAAACAGCACAGAGGAAAATCAGCATACAACCGCCGCTCCAAATTACCTCAGAAACGCTCCCTGTTTTCCCAACAATCATAGCAGCTTTACTCAGCATATATGTGCCACAGAAACCTGCAAACGTACCTGCCTCACAGCGACTATTAAATCGAACTTAATTATTCAAGAAAAAGTGAGAGCAGAAATAAGACTTCATTTGCGAATATGTCATTTTGCTTTTTGTCGAGGTGTATTTAGAGTTTGGCTAATCCAAGAAGTTTCTTTTATCTGCAGATTTATTTGCACCAGGGGTTGTTGAAGGCCAACCCCATTTATGTTTACAGTTTGAGCGGGACAAGATAATCTATGTCGGTACAGAGTGTTTTTACACAAATGAAGAACATTAGCCAGAGGAGAGTCTTTTCAATGGCCTAATATCACGCTAGCATGTTTAACTGTATAATGTGCATTACTGATAATTCTTCAAAGCACACTAAATTATAGATAAAGAATTACAGAATGTATAGATGTATATGCACTTAAAGCTAAAAACTTCCATTCAAATTTCACAGCAAGTCTTAAGTCTCAGTCAGACATACTTTAGTGCCAATCTAAACATTAAGGCTTTCTAATACTTAAACACTGTATCTATATCCTATGTAACATATACCCACTGGTACTATATACAGTAGCTACATTTCTTGTTGTGCTGCCTGGTGCACCTTCAAACTACATTACTTTTAAAGATGTAAACATTTTAATCTATAGGAAAAGTCCATTAAAGCATTAATATTAGTGTTAGGACGCTTCCCTTAAATAACAATGTCCTTTAAATATATGCATAGCAGGATATTAATAACTTATTCAGTGGCTTTGTAATGCATGCCCTCTTCTGATTACCCAAATCAGTTTATAAAACCACTGATGTATTTAAATTTAATCACATTAATAACATTAAACAATCTCCAAAAAACAAATGTGTTCTCGAATTTGCCTATCAGTTAAAATCTGCCCACCAGTTCAAAGTGCAGTATGGGACCTCTAAAAATGAATATCCAAAACATTTTATATATCTGCTAGGTGTCTGATCTGTGTGTGTTGCACAAAGACAAATACTATGTTGGCACAATCCTGGTTGTGTAAATATGAGAAAAGCAGACAGTAGTATCAGCAAAATACACCTATGAGGAGAGAGAGAGCCATTTCACAGACCCAAGACATGCTATAGTTGTAATATTAGCTGTAGACAGAGAACAGTGTTATCTGGAGCTGTCGTGAGTAACAAGTCTTGCTTGTGTATACTTGTGTCATTCTAGCTTGTTTGTTAATTTGCATTGTCATTTTGCTTGGCCAAATGCATTCATTTCCATGTCTGTGTTGATTGTGTTGAGAGTGAAGCAATTAAAAGAGGGGCGTGTTTCTTTTTGGTAGGCCGTGTTTGTTTCGGTGTCAGCATTTCAACAGCCCCTGTCAGACCTATTGTTTTAAAGAACGTTTAAAAACACAGCTAATGTTAAGATTTATGCTATCAGAATGACTCATGGGTAATAAACCAGGCTATTTATCATCATAATGAAACATATCGGCTATCACAGTTACATGCATTTCTTATCCACATGTTATCTCAGTGTATCAATGCATTTTAGTTTAATTTTCTTTGTGTTAATCTGTTTGTAACCTTACAGACATATTCCTTTTTACACAAACTACCTACCCAAAAAACAACATAAACATAATTTAAGACAGAACATAACTGTATCACTCCCTGCTAGGAAACAAGGTGAAACAATGTCGACGTGAAACAATCTGGGCAGTTTTCAATAACACAATTTACTTATTTAATATTATATAGTAATTATAATAGTAATTAATTTCAGGCCCTGCGGTATATTGATTATTATCCACACCATTTAAAACGTATTGTATCCGCCAATATAATATCCCTGATCACCAGCGTTTACATTAGCAGTGAGTGATGGCTCTAAGCCAGGTACCTGCTTTATATACAGGCATTAAAATCCATCGAAACAATTACGAAAGTCTGGTATTTGGGCCAGTCAGCTTATTATGTACCATGAATCTGTCTGAGCCTCAGGGGCTTTTATTATCATCCTCTCAAGTTCAAACCCATTGGGATTTGGCAAAACTTGTGCTTGTCCAATAAGCATCCCACACTGGAAGCGACAACAAGAACAGCTGATGAATTGCGTTTACAAATCAGATGTAAAAACTACATTATGATGAAACCAGAGTGGTTATTGCTTATACACAACATGCCCCCATACTGCTAGGTTATTGTGAAAGGGGGGATTGCTCATTAGCTCAATTTAAAAGACACCACCCTGAGTCAGTGCTATGTTATGATCCATCTTACAATATTGTTTAATCTGCTAGATTAAAGTCGCAAGCCAGTAATAATAATGATACTTTGAGCATTTTACAAACTGGGAACAGTAGTTACATTCACCAAGACTTTGTGGATCTTTAAAGCAGACCGAACAAGAACTAAAAAGGGGTCAAAGTTGCTATTTAACAGCCCTCCAACAAAAAAGTAGGTGACATGAATAGTGAAAAACCTTCAAGAGTATAAGAGGTTATCAGAGCCCACCATTGAATCTAATCAGTCCATCTAAAAGGCATCCTGTGTAACTGATAATACAATGATGTTAATAATAACGTGCCCTTAATATAATGTGATTGTCATCACTTTGACTCTTACCTTCAGCCGTTTGACGACTTCATCGTTACTGATTTTATCAGTGATCTCTTTGACACCCAGCGGGTAGGTGATCTTTCCGTCCCCCGCAGGTCTCTGCTGCTGAGGCTGTTGCGGGAGCTCCATCATCTTTCTCCAGACAGACGGTCCTCTACTGGCCTCTATGGGCAACAACACTAAAGTTCAGCTTACGGACCTACCACACCGCTACAAAAAACGCTGAAAACACCTCATACGATCCGGTCTTCTGCTTTCTGGGCGTTTGGTTAACCCTCCCGAAACCGCTGCATGGCGTGAAAACGTTACGTGCGACTGTTTTCAGAAAACCGCAAAATAAAAACACGAAGCTAATGAAGCTAACGGCAGTGCTAGCCGGAGCTAATAAGACCCGCGCTTTTACACCCAAAGCAAATAGTATTCAATTATTTAAGCTTTTCTGACAGGGCTACCCATGCGACACAGTCACTCGGACGTGACACCTATTCACACAAATAAAGCGTAGTTTGAAAATGCATCGCGGGGTAAACGAGCTCTTTCGGCGGCTAATGGCCTAGCCGTCAGCTCCAGGCCTCAAACTATTCAACAAACATCCAGCCAACACTCACATTTACCTGTTAAAATAACAAACCCCGTTTGCTATTAGCAAAAAAACGCATTTATTCCGGATCTCTCGCTCGACACTTCTCCTCGGTGGTCCTTATGCTAACTTTAGAGGCCAGGATATCTAAACTGTTTACTTGTTTTCTCTGTATAAGTTCACTCAGCGAGGCAAACACCGACCACCAACTTGACCATCCCACAGAAACTGGGAATTAAACTCCCCCGAGGAACCCCGGTCGCCTCACAGTCTCGTAGAAACCGATCACCGGTCATTACCTCAAGGATAAGTCGTTGTTTTAATTCATGAGGCAGGTTCAGGTTCGGGTTTGAATGTTTTTTTAGTTTCAGGCACAAAGCTCCGTCTCTTTCATACAGGGATGTATGAACGTCCTCGCGTGGAAAATGGAGACGCAGCGCCCCCGTTGGCTTAAACTCGGTACTGCAGCGCGGAGACCTCCAAATGTGGGCGGGAGCAGCTAAAGGGGGCTTTCTTTCAGACAGACACAACGACCACCCAACAGTATCCCGCTACAGCCCCGCAGAGCTACACGTTTCAGGACAAACGATCCAGGCCGATCCAGGAGTCTTGTTTGGGTGTAATGAAAGTTGGCTTTAAAATAAAGGGAAACCTTTTTTACACTATATATATTCTGCAACATCATTCCTGCGGTTTGTACTGTATCTTTTTTGTTTTACTTTTTAACACTTTGTGTTAAAATTAGTATACAGTAAATAAATACAGTAGTATACAGTACGGAAATATACAGTACATGAGTGTAATAATTCAGTATATGTAATATGTTAATGTGAGGTAAATACACAAATGTGCTCCATGGCATTCTGTCTTTTTACCAGTAACATACCATTCACACATCAATACCAAAACACCAATACATCACTATGAGCACCAGTTGTATGCATTTTTATTGCAAACATTTCAATTTATGCAGTTGTTTTTGACTCAACAGTATCTTAATATCTCAGATCATTTGATGTGATAATGTTATTCAATTCAGATTTGAACTGAAACTGAAGCTTAATTCATGAACTTTGTTTTGAAATGTATATCAGCAATGGTTAAAAAACGTGTTAAGATATTTAAAACTGTGGGAGCAAAACATCTGCTGTTATCCAACATTTGTTATGGGTATTATTGTGTATTA